>JAOBRG010362549.1:0-12474 GCA_027574985.1 Umimayanthus nakama | reverse complement strand
AGCGAGGCGCAGAAAAAAGAGGAGGGGGACAGGGGAGAGGGAAGGGAAGGAAACCCCTCTCCCCAGTCCCCTCCTCTTTTTCTGCGCCTCGCTCCCTTCCCCCCTCCTTTTAACGCCGCTACGCAGGCTATTTGTTTACATACTCACGGCAATTTCAAAAACTTCCGGATGAGAAAATACAGTACCTACAACTCAAAGTATGTTGTGATTAACAGCTAAGCAGGTATTGGCCGATTTTTCGTTTTCAAGAAATCGAGAAAAGTTAAAAACACCGTCTGACGCTCGTTGGAAACTTGGATAAATCGTGCTCAACATGCTCTTGTAAAAAGACGGGAAAACGTTTGGAATCACCTCTACTGCGTGTTGTTCTGCATCGTTTCGGGCTTAAGAAACAAAAATATGTTCAAAATTCTTGAATTTAGGCACTTGCTCGACCCTTTGAAAATCCTAACTTTCAGTGATCTTGGCACGACACGAATTTTAGGGAGGTATCAGGGAGTCGTATCTCCCAGGGTATACGTTTTTAAAGTTTGATTTTAAGCGAGATTAAAGTTTACTCTTTGTTTTTTGACGTGGCCCAATTGCTACCGTGGCCCAAAAATACCCACCCATCGAGAGAGCAAAACACTTGATGTACTTTAGCAAAACTCGCAGCAGCGCTCTAAATTGATCTTCAACAAATATCTTCACTGTCAACAAAGACTGTATTTTCGGGGACCATTAAAACATCAAGAGCAGTTGGAAAAACGCATTTATTAGCTTCTTAGACAAGTAGAACCACTAAAAGCCATGCCGCGTGAATTTAATGTCGGTATTTAGGAATTAAATCAAACCTTGTTGACAACGTGACAACGTGACCGTGACAACGTGACGTGACGTATGGATAAAATTATCATAAGTTTTAAAACAAAGACACTGTTGCAACTGAAGAGCGAATTAAATCTAAGAAGATAAACCTATAATACCTGCATATTTCTTAAATACCGACAACAAAATTCGCTAAAAAAGCAAAAAAAAACTTTAACATAATGTGGTTTAAGAATACAGTTACTCTAAAGGTATAAGCTTCCCAGTTGATAAATGCAGTTTTCGCAACGTTTCCTGTGAATTGCTGTGATTGGTCAATTCCAGGTCCGTAAGCAGCCGTACGGACCGCTAGCTCTGTTGAAAACCAGAATAATCAACAAAGCCATATGATAAACGTCTTATTAGCCTCGTTGGCTCAGTCCTTACAGCAAGTTATGGATCCTCATTTTTTCCTTCCTTGTTTTCATGGCCCTCGCGCTTCTTGCTTGGGCCATAAAAGGAAGGACAAAACTCGGTCCATAACTTGCCGTACGGACCTAGCACTCGGCTAATAAGAGGTGTGTATTAGTGTAATTTTAGATATTAGTTGTCATATGCGCTGTTTATTTGAAATCTTATTTTTGCTACACAATCGATAAAACATTATTTTGTTTTGGTTTATTCATTTTGTTATTAAAATATTTTTCAAAGAAAATATATAGAAAAGATAAATATGTTTTTGTTAAATATCTACCCGTTGAAAAGATAAGTCATGGTACGAGTACAACTAAAAGTGTACTGCATATAATTGAAAAGTGGGACACTACATGCAAAAGCTTAATGGCTTTACTAATTAGTTATCACTATCTCCGACTGTACTACAACCTGTGAACGTCTGAACTTAATATGCTTACTGGGGTATAAATTTGAAACTTGGAAAACTAGAGTGAGAAATAGTTCCACCGCTTCGGCACAAAACCTTATGAATGATACAAAACTAACCATTATAAACAATTAAAATCAAGCAAAATTTGCATGCATTAGCGACTGAAAACCGGGTACGCATTGCTTGGTTTCAAAGATGAAACGGATTAAAGTTTATATCAAGATTCGTAATCTAATTCAGATCTTGACTTGAAGGCCCTTCAGTGGAGTCAGTATGTGTTGATTTAGGTGCGCCAAACGTGAAATAAGTATTTAGGTTTTCACTAGATAATTGCTTTCCACGCGTTTCTTAATCAAACAACCGAATTTAACTAAGTTAGGCTGGTTCTTTGATTCATATCTTCTAACTTAAATGCGGCCATTTAACACTCGAGAACTTTCAAAATAGTGCTTTTTAATGGCGAAATTTGAAGAATTATTTATTATTACTGTTGTGCGTTTTAATTTGTTACTCTACAAATAAAACAGCGAAAATAAAACGTGTCAAACTTGACTAATATGATCGTAATGTAAAATTTTGCCCGTCCATCTCTATCTGGGATGGTCATCGTCCGCTGACCGGCTTTTTCTTTTGAGCCCTACCGCTCATCCAATCAAAACTCCTCATCGCTGCTCTCTGTATCCGTCTCATCACTGTGCGGCTGGAAGCCAACCAGGTCATCGGTGAGTGTGATCTGCCCGTCCTTCAACATGGCGTCCTCCACCTGCAGTCTGGAGTGAACAGTGTGGTATGTGGCGCCCTTACGAACCTTCTCACTCAAACCATGGGCCTCGAAATAATGCGGCAGTTCCTGTGTGTTGGATCAGCAAGCAGTTGGTATAGTCATGTCATTTGACAGGAAACTCCGAAAGTTAATTTGATAAATTTAACAATCATTCCCTGAAGTGGAGGTAAATAGTTGGGTAAGTATTTACGGAAGTAAAGGTGAGCTGGGAGACTAGTTTTGAAAAATACTGTTTTATCTGCGTGGGCGAGTACGCTGAATAAATGGGTTTGATCAACAAAAATTAATATAGTATGTTTTTCGCCTGTGGGATATAGTATTAAGCTGACGTTTCGAGCGTTAGCCCTTCGTCGGAGCAGACTGACCTGGATAGTCACCAAGCCGTGAATGGGGGTAAGGTGAATATACTGGACTTTTCACCGACCATGAGGTGTGTAAAACACCCACTGCTCTAATAACAGGTTTTTTTTCTCGAATTTATTTTTTTGTAAAACACATGAATGTGTGCACTCGTATTAGCGTTAGCGTCACACTTTCTGCTTCTCTTGTGAAATTGAGACGTAGAAAAATGTTAAAAAGTAAAGCTTTACCTCAACCAAATTTCGTGGCTTTTTTAGCAGTGATTGGGATGGCTTTCTCATTTATTTTCTAAAATTTGAGATTTTCTCAAACTTTCCGAAATATGGGACGCCATGTTCTCAATTTCGTTTACAGTTGTGCGAGCCAGGAATAACATAGGATAATCTTATACAGGGAACCAATCAGAGCGCACGAAAAACATTATTCACTAATTTGGTATATGCACACACAATCCCAACTGCCTTCCTTTCCTATAACACAAGCCAACTAAATCTACAATTTCTACTCCAGACGAAATGGTCAGCGGTTGCTCACCTTACTGATTGCATGAAGGGCCTGCAGCTGGTACCGATGTAACTTGACGCTCATGCGCTCTCCCAGCCAATCACAGATCTTACTGAACATGCTGATGAACCATGTCTAAACAGAAACACAAAATTTACCATCATATAAAATAAAGTAGTACAGCCCTCGTTTGCTAAAGTAGTGAGAAGACACGGCATCAAACTATTGAACTACCAAACTACCGAGGAATGACATTGTTTGACCGACAAGAACCAGCCCGCGAGATCAACAGTTCGCAACTGAACTGCTGAACGCAAGGCTCAGATCCGTGCAACGCGTTCGATGCCTTTATAAAATGTGAGGAAAATATAGGTTCCTGCCGGCTTGATGGTTGGTTGGCAACACGGAATCACATAAAACCGAGGGCGAAGATCTCGTCAAACGCGAGCCAGACCAAGATGGCGTTCAAAGCCTGAAATCGGATAGTATCAAAAATCCGAGCAGGTTTAATTTTTTTAAATCGACTTAATTAGTGTACGTTCTCCTTCCTCAATTGCATTAGGAAAGGATCATTCGAAAACTGAAGGGGTTGGGTAGGGGAGGTTTTGCCTTGCATACTTTTTTTTCGACCTACATATTAAGCATGTTTTTTTTCATGCTTCAAGAGCTTGTATTTTTTTTGTAGCTTTTTTGTTTTTGTCTTTTACCCAATCTCCCCTTTCACTTTTCTAACGGTCCGTCCCTTAGTACTTGTCATGCTCTGTAAATAACCTTACACGTAGCTGTTGCATGGAGCACTTGGCATGGTAAACGACTAGTGAATTGCACAACTCAAAACTAAACACAACTTTAGACCTCGGTTAGCTGAATGTTTGGTTCAGTGTTACAAAATGTACTAAAGTATATTTGCCTAATACGATTGTGAAACACTTGACGACTCATACTGAATTTGATTATTCAGATTCAGATGAACTGTTCATCGAAATCTGAATCATCAAACCCAATTGTCAAGTGCTTCACAATCGTGGCTTCATCCAAAGCATCTCTGTCATTGTCGTATTCCAAGTCTGAGTCACCGTCTGTTTCTGCCGGTTGAGAAGCGGAGACAACATTGCCTTTAGCTGTTAAACCAGCTTTTTGGTCATCTTTGGCTGCATTCCCAAATCTTCGGTCAGCTGTATTCAACCACTTATCAATAGCTGGTACTGTATCAAAGCTCTTGATGCCGTGCAAATTAAGCCCATACTGCGTGGGTTTTTTGGACTAAAAATAAGCGTACTGGTACTTCTACTAGGCACTTGAGATCAAGAAATGAAAGGGTTTTCCCATTCGTATTACATACTTTAAATCTAATATCTAAAATAAAAAAAAGGTCGTCTCTTCGTCTCTAAGAAAAAATAGAGGTTGAAAACGCCGAAGAAAGTGGGCATGACGAGTGATGAATGTAGGGCCTCATAAACAGGAGTCACTATTCACTACCAATACGCTAACCCATCATTTCGCTGCCAACACTCAACGATTTTCGTACGGTCTATCTTTAGTTCTTACAGAAGTAACTCTGACCCAACTCTAACCCTTACTCACTATCGATAACCATGAACAACCATCAATAGCTCTATAATACGAATTAACAAATAATTAATAAGCCGTGACCTACCGCCATCTTGAAGTGGGCGTAAAAAATAAATTCGCCCGCGACGGCCCAAAGTGTGCGCGTGCAGTAACAAACAAACACTGGTGACTGGATTTTCTGTTTACATATCGTTTTCCTCGGACATCACAGCAAAATCAGAAGACAACTTACAGATTAAGATCGGGCGAAAAAAAGTAATTTCCCAAATTTTCTGCTCGTCCGAAGCAAAATCCAGTCGGCATTGGCGCGGATCGGGCGAGCGTTATCGCAATCCATGCCTAAATGGAAGTTTTGAAGCAACTGACTCCCTGATGAACTTCTAGAAACAACGAAACGCGTCGGACGTTAAAAGACTTCAACTGAAAACACTTCAGATCGCCTGTACTGCCTTAAAACAACCATCATAAGAATAACAAAGCTACTTTAGGGGTAAACAAAATACTTAGCGATAGTAGAAACCTTCAAATGATGGGAAAATTCTAACGTGTTTACCTTCACTAAACGTCTTCTGATTTTTTCTTCATTCAAATGCGAAGTGAGTCGATCAAGGTTCTGCTTCACAAACCGCATAAAGTTGTCTTCGATCTCTGTTCTTGGGCTCTACCACAACAACACACAAGACAGTCTTGTTAAAATGTAATAATGACAAACTTAACATAAATGCCAACATTGGAAACCACAAATCAGGAAATTTTCATCATTGTTCTAAACTCCTTCCCCTCTCCACCCAATCTCCTGCAGCAGACCAAAGCTCCTTTTAAACACCCGCGGGCTTAACAGACGCTAATAATTGGGGAATAAAAAGGTCGAAGCAGATCGATCGTGCACCGTACTCGGCACTGAAATCCACGAGCAGTTCATACGTACAGTTCGGATCGGCAAAGAAAATTTCTTCTCAATTTGCAGAAAAAGACCTGGAAAAATACTAGTTTATGTCTTTTTAAAAATACTACTTTATGTCTTGTTTAAAAACACTACTTTAAAAACAGCAACAAATTTACCAGCTAAAATTCTAAAAAATCCGTTCGCCCCGAATTTCCGTGGTTATAAAAGACAAAAATCGGGATGGTTGGCAAGTATGAACACACAGCACTATTAAAACATCAGGAAAAAAAAATCTTTAGAAGTACTATCAAAATAAGTTTCCAAATTACCTATTTTTGCTGGTATTTACTGACTTTTGTTTTCAGGTGGTTCTCTTTTATTTCGTGCAAGCTTTAGTTTTTTCTTAAAAACTCTTGATGTAAAAGAAGTTGAGCTTACTTACATTCAGTTTCAGGCTAGTATCTGTACGTACATGTGATTTTACTGATTATCTTTACGATTGAATGTGCTAGCATTTCTAAAAAGTCTTATAGGACACAAAAGAAAATAGCATATTTCCCTGAACTTTTTAACATGAAAGAACATCGTAACACGAAATTGTCTTCTCCGAAATACATACTTGAAAGAATATGTTATAGGATTTCGTGTACACGGTGTTCAAATGGTGGACAATCGATGAAGCAATTAAAACATCAAATACAGTCTGTTTTTCAAAGAACTCCAACCGAAGAGTCGTGTCATATATTTAATCAATTGGTTCACTTCTCCTTACTGCAGAACAAACGAACCATATCTTTCACTCCAACAAGTTTATCAACATGCAACTCAAATTTGGTTGATTAGTTGTGAGAGTAAACAGCAACAACAACAACAATTTTTTTATTGTGTCTAGAAATAATATGATGTTTTTTTTGTACAATTTAGTGTATTACTATGAAATATATAGACACTGGCCCTAGCAAATAACTTAAAAGTAAAAAAATGCGCTAGGACCATTGCATTAAAATAATTTAAATCTTGATGACGAAAACATACAAAAACAATACCTTACACAAAAACAAAACAATAACAAAACTGGTAATAATATTAAATAACAATAATAGAAAAAATAATAATAACGGAGGTTATTGTATATAGCAAGTAACTAGTATGATTTTATAACTATCAATTTTAAAATGTATTTAAACCTTTTAAGAGTTCCAACTTTTCTAAGGCTTTCTTCAATATTATTCCAAGTCTTAGCACCTAGTAAAGGAATTCATCATCATCTTTTATTCGACTAAGATGAAACAGAGATCTAGATGCGTAGTTACGAAAATTAGAAATTATTCATACTTACTGCTAATGCAAACACGGAAGATAAAATCGAGTCCTGGTCGTATCTTGATACTTTGGCAAGTAACTGGTCCACAACCTTGTTTAACTGCAAAGAAGTAATTAAAGATTTCAAACAGTGGCTGTCACAGTTTGAACATTAACTATTGAAACTTCTAGCTTTAGATTGCAGAAGGTCGTTTAACTTCAAGGTAGTCGTCATTTGTTTAGAAGTAAAGCATACAGTAATAGAGTGTCCAGCCTCAAGCCCTCCCAAAAGCGAGGAAAATATGGTAATTGCGAGCGCCGAAGCCAAGAGCCTAGATGTATAGGGGGCTTTCCCGGAAAAATGTTCGAACTTGGAAGACCGGAAAACGCCAATTCTCAGTTACGTGAAAACAGTCCGAAAGTTAATCATAATTTGGTTCGCTGTTTCAGCGTTGAAAAAAAGCTATTAAGCAGTAGATTAATGAGTTACACACCGACATACCTATCAACTGAGGGTTTTGAATGTCAAACTATTGAAATCCAGCATTTTTGTTTGAGAAATCTTAAAAATGGGGTTTATTTTCTCCCGCTCGGGGAATCGGGGTTCTCAAGTAAAATCGTGGTTAACCCACTTGAACCGGGGTGGTTGGACACTCTGCAGTTAAAATAACCTAGATTAAGTTAAGCAGGTATTTATATTTGATACCTATGAAATTAATAGGGTATTAGCTTTTTTTGCAATCAAAACTTTGTTTCTAAAAATTTCTTAAAAATTTAAAAATTCTTGCATACAAATGGAGGTATAACAAGAGTATCAAATAAACTTTAATGATTATACCAGCTATTGAGCCAGTTATAACATAGATCGCTTAACAGTCAAGTTTGATGTTTATTTCAAGTCGTACAAGGGGACTTCATAAGTTACTCTTTCAACAAAACCCGCTTCACTTATGTAACTCAATGTATTCTTATATACTGCATGCATAAAGTTAAAATGCCAGCCTTAGGTTCCAAATTTTGGTGGTTCTTACATGGGGCTTTTACTGTAGTTAAAGCAATTGCTATTGCAATTAAAGGGGAATGATAGTTTTATAACCCATTAGCTCATAGCGTGGGCTCAAGTCTCCTGCAAGAATAACTGTCATTCTCGGAAATGAGTCCACGCAATGAAGTAACGTGCCTAACCGATGAACCCAAGATGGCACCAGCTACCGAACGAGTGCTTCTTTATGGTAACAATATTCCAGATCACAAGCCCGCCAAAAATCTCTTTAGTATAACACAGATAAACTCGGGTTCATAATCAAACTTTTAAAAGGTGTTGCTTTAGGTTTATTGTCTTCACACAAGTCAATTCAACGAACCGTGTCAACCAGATCGTCCGTCATCTCTCTCTGCACCTCTTTAAGGAAGGTGAACACATCACCATGGTAACGATATTGCTATGGAAACGAGATAAACAGAGTACAGATCAGGATTCAAAATACAAAGTATGATTGCAGAAAGGAAACATTAACACATCAGTTACATGACAATGTTTTGTTTGCTGCAAAACCATTTTCGAACAAATTGTAAGTAAAATTTGCTCTAGGAATGGATCACCTTTAAAACAAACGATCATTCAAACTTGAAGAAACGAATACGTCCTGAATTTCTATTCAGCGCATACTATATAGTAAAAGTCTGAAATAGAATACATCCTAGGGATTGGTGGGGGGGAGGGATAGAAAAAATACTGTATATCTAGATTACCTCGTCCCGCCCGGCTTCCTCCTTTGTACAAATTATTTGAGCCTGTAAAAAAAATACATATATAGTTAATGTAAATTGTCAACTGAATAAGCGCTTTTTTATCTTAGGTCTCGACACACTGTGACATGAGATGACAGAAAGCACTTAAGGCAGCAGATTCGATTCAAACTATTCCCGCCAAACCGTCGAAAAAGCTTCCGACCACAATTCTTTTAACTGTCGTTTTTTCCATACCTTTCTTTTGAAAAAAAAAATATAATAATTCTTTTTCGCCATTTACACGGTTTTCGGCAATATCCATAGCAAGGCAGACTGCTTTCAATAAAACTTGCGCAGCATCGCGTGTATGACTATCCACGATTTCGTGACAGCCACGCAGGTTCTGTGTTATTGTCACTACTTTGTGAAATGCTTTTTTGTTTTATTTTGAACTTTTTTTAGTTATGGCTATAATTCTAGCCTAACAAGTTCAAATGTAAAGGGAGCCAAAATCAAAGATTTTAACGAAAGAATTTTTTTACTAGTGACTAAAACCCCAAATTTCTAAGTAAGTTTACAATTCAAGGAAAGTATTCATAACGTTTTGTACAGTAAATATAAATTGTTTTAATACCACAATATTTGTATTTTCTCTCTTTTCATAGGCAAATCTTTGCTTATGTCATCTACATTTTGGCATGACCTACAATTTCGTCGGACGAACAAACGAACAAAATGATAACAAGCAAGCCATAACTAAAAACTAGAAATCTTTGCTGTTTCTTTGAAAATGTTCAGAAAAAAACCCGAAAGAATATGTCTTAGTTTCTTCAAACAAAGAAAAAATCAGCTGCGTATTGTTAAATTTTCGCCTACTTCAAATGCAGGTTTCTTTGAGGTATTGTTATTGCAGACATACAACTTGTCAGAACAAATAACAATTATTCAAAAAAAACAATTATTCCACAAACGTATGTGGATATGAGCTTTTAGATAGCGGATACGATGCGGAGCACCAAGTCGGCTATTATAAGCTCAACTGCTTTACTAAACACCAAACACTGAACAAAAATAAATCGAATTTTATTTTCTACCGCCTCGCATTTTCGTCCACTCTGAGGGAAATTTTTCCGTGATAAAATTGTCAGTTTCCATGCTTGGACAAACAACTGACGGAATATTGGATTAATATCGTGAGTAGAAAGCCAATCAGATTACCAGAAATTTAATATCCAATGTATGGTATTTAACAATAAATAGCATCATTCACTACACACACCGACCTGTGATCTAGCTTGGGATATGACGTTGAGCATAACACAGACGGAAGTGGGTACGACGCAATCCACTCCAAACGTCTTCAATTGCCGCCAGTCATCAAACTTCTTCTTTGTTCTACGGCGGGACAGTAGCAAAGCAACTGACAGTAACTAAACAAGATCATACAACTCAAAATAATATTGAGTTTTTTTGTAGTTTATTCTTCTTCTATTAATGACTGATCTGCCTCGATTGGCTTAGCTATTTGCGGATCAGCTCTATAAAACAAATGTAAACTTTATTTGTATAATTAAAATGATGATGATGATCTTTAGCTTCTTGAGTGCTCTCCGAATTTCCGAAGTGCAACCATAACTCAACAGAGACACAGCTAAATCATGGATCATTTTCAGTAAGGCTTAACTCGACGAACACGCTTTGTTTGTTTTTTCTTTCTTTCTTTGTTAAGGTTTGCGTTCTTTAACAGTAGGGTTTGGGTTACTTTTACTGTCTTTTATCCAACGGAATCTTTCGTTCGTAGAGTTAAAGACGACCCATCATTTCTTCTAGAATATTATCACTTTATTCAGTAAACTGGAGAAAAAAGGGAAAATGAGACAGCGATAGAGAGTACGGAACTGTGACACCAGTGGCAATGGACAGCATTGTGAAGAGCCTCGACCCGAGGCTTCCGTTCAGGGGTACGAGGGTCATCAATGCGCCGAGCGAGATGCCCGGCAGTAACGTGAAGAGTAATGTCACACTTTGTGCACCTCGGATCACCCCCACTTCATGTGGAGGTAAGTTTGTGCTCAAAACTTTGACAAAACCAGTTTCAACAACAACAACAACAGTAACATTTCATTCGCACTTCCTTTTTATCTTTTACAGGAACAGGGAACAATATTTCATTGCTTGTTGGTATGTTTAAATTGTGAAAGTAATATGAAAAGGAAATATAGAGGTACCTAAAATAGTTTTCTAGTTAGGTCCCTAGCAAGAACATGTGTCAGATTGTAAATGTGTAGCTTTAATCGAACAAACGAAAACGAACAAAGCAAAATACACTTATAACACATAGCACATAAGCAAAGCGTACTAAAACTTTCTGGACTGGACTTGAACTCAGATTTCTTACTACAGTACCAATATTACTATTACGAATACCGTTGTATACTGTTTCTCCTGCTACAAACTATAACTGTGTTGATTCAAGATTGAACGCATCTGGCGTCGGTGCTCACCTGTTTACACACGAGTGAACCATGTCTGTGGCCATGAGCTTTAAGCGCTGGATCAGGTGCGAGGCGAACACATCGTCAGGCCAGTTGAGTTCCGTTATAAACTTTTGTAGTGCCGAGAGCTTCCAGAACATGTCCTCTGATGAAGAGCAGCCTTCTCTAAAAGCGAAATACAAACAATCCAGTTAGTTTTCCAGATGAACTGGACTGACATCTGGCATTTTCTTTTGTGTTTGTGTGCAAAGTTAAAAAGATGGATAGATAGTATAAAATGTAATGCTAACTATACGTTTAAATTAGAATCAGTCTTTTAAAATAACTGTTAATTACAATATTTTAAACGCATTTATAATGGTATGGCATTGTATGGCATGGTATATGGTATGGTATGGTATTATATATGGTATGCTACGGTATAGTATGGTATGATATGGTATTGTACATGAAAGAATGATAGCAATAAGCTTTTTAGTATGATACTAATTACTACGCGTTGCCAAAGTACCAACTAAGATACAGTTATTTAGTAGCAACAAAATAAGAGTAAACTCTACCCAGTGAATGGTATGGCGTACTGTGGCATGGTGTGATAATGTATGGCATGACATGGTAAGATTGGTAACAAATTGGCAGCACCTCGAAATATTACCCATTGATGTTTCTTACCCAATAGCTATCCAGTTCTCCCTCTCGAACCCTTTATGAACTGACTGAGCAATGGACGACTCCATCAGGTCGATATACCGGATAACGAGCGGTGCGAACATGTCTCTCAGGTGCGTATGGAATTTCCCACCACACAAGTTGTCTAACATACAGAAAAACACAAAATATGGTGATATCAGCATTACTGAGGAGGTATACCGCAAAAGCTCTAATAATCCCCCCTCTCTAATAAGCTCCCTGTCTGGAGTGTCAAACTTATTAAGCCCCCCCCCCCTCTCTAGCAAGCCTCCCTTACCCCTTCCTTCCCTTTAAAAAAAAGCTGTAAACGTTAAAAGAGATGGCATACTGTGTTAAAAGTAGATTTAATTTCTGTTTTTCAGTTTTTAATGGTGTTCATAGTTGTTATTAAAGCTGAGTTACATTTCAAACCTCATGGACATAGTATAATATGTTTTTGTCTGTCAAAGAGTTTTAAATAAGCCCCCCCCCTTTAATA
>JAOBRG010362527.1:0-12478 GCA_027574985.1 Umimayanthus nakama | reverse complement strand
TAACAAATAGTTAAACAAAAAAGTATAAAGCTGTAAAGCATGAAACATGAAACATGAAAGGGGAACTAAAAGGCAAATTTTTGAAGATGAGGACAAAAACATCAAAAGAAGCCAGTGTCGAACAGACTAATTATAAAAATAGCTGGCAAGAATGGAATTTGTTAAAAATCTTTTAAAGCAATTATGGGACTTAGATTTAACATCATCCTGAATTGAATTCCAGATTTTAACACCAAGAAAACGAATGTTAAATTTTCCGTAATTAGTTCTTATTTTTGGAAGATAGCATGACCTCTTCCTGGCAAGTCGAGTATTATATTGATGTAATCTGTAACCGTTATGTTGTTGTTATTGTTAATAGGTTTAGCAATATTCATTCTAAACAATTTGCGATATGCTGATGAAGTCCAGGTTTTTTTATGTACTCAATTTCTATAAAGATTTAAGTTAAACTCATATTACAAATCATTAATGATCGACATCTAGCCGCTGACGCACTGAAATCATTCAATACTCTTCCCCTTAAGGGGCCGTGTTCGCCTTTGGAGTTATAAGTGGCTCGATTAACAAGGTAAAACCTCAAGTTACCAAGGAAATGCGGGTCCTCGAGATTCCTTCAGTGCAAAGACTTGTCCAGGGCTTGTTAGAAGGCCACCCTGACGCGGGAAGTTTTATACCCAAGAGAGACTCCCAGGTTAGTACAAACGTTAAAACGTAAAATCCCTTTATTCAGGCGTGTTAAAACGGTCTTTGCGAGTACTTCTGTGCATATGGTATAACGGTTGATAAACTTTGCTTATTCATTTGAAATTTGTGCATTTTGGAGCTACTCTCACAAACAATCTGTAATGTTTCAAATGCAGCGAGATCTTTAGAACGTATGAAAAAATTTGGGATGATTACTTGGCTGCATAAACCTGAAGTTAGATACAATTTGCAATGCTTACTTACTGTAGTATTAATTTAAACTTTAAGAAAACTTTAGCTCTTTTATCCAGCTGATCTGAGTCCCTGGAATTAGCCAATCAGGAACGAGGACGTTTGCAAAACTGTACATCATGTCGTTGTAGGCCCCATCCGCTAGACAAGGCACAAATAAAACTTATACATTTAGTGATTTACTCTTCAGTGTTTAAAAGACTTAATCTTCTTTCCAGAAGTTCCTTAAGTTTGACTCCTTAGTCCAAACTACTGCTTTAAGAGCAAGCTTAATGGTACACAGTTTTGCAGATGACGTCACAGGGTCAGATTAGCTGGATATAACAATGGATTTCACGGCTTGCAGTCAAATACTGTAAGTTACTGGCCCAAGCCTCAGACTGACCAATCAGAATGTTCGAAATTTTTCAAACATTTAAATTATGTTCACAGTAATGCATTTTCTTTTGGTTTCGTTTTCGGTGACACCTAGCATGTTAGCGTAGACACTACCGTTTTCGTACCGATTTCACAAAGACGAAACGTGTGCGTTTTTCATTTGGATCCACTTTCGAAAGCGTTTTCACGTTGGTGCAGTTTCAGCGAAAACGCTCGGCGTCTCAGTGTGGACAGAAGGACTAAACGCATCATAGAGTATGCAGTTTTAAATGCAAACGCACTAGTGTGGACTGCAGGGCCTTAGTATCATTTTTATGGTTAACTCAGACTCACTTAAGAGTGACCATTTTTTTGGTTAAGTTAACCACCATGCATGATACTGATTATTTCAATCATGTTTTTGGTTGGTCAATATGTTACCACTAATAATGGTTGCATTGACCATTAGAAATGGACCGTAAAACGTTTGTATTAACCAATATGTTAGGGTTTTCAATCCCATGAAAACCGTTAAAATTATTCTTGATTTAACCATTCAGATTCTAGAGTGTAATGTTCACAGTGTCTCTTCTACATCTAAGGCGGTGAAGGCAGCAAGGAGGAGTAAGAGTGTTGGTTATGGCAACTCGGCGAAGCCTTTAAAGTTTCACTTTAATCCAAACCAGTTCATCAGAAAGTTTCAAGACTCTGCTTCCAATGCCAGAGAAGGCAAATTCAAGATCAATGAGCCAAACGTGAAAGGCAGTGGATCGTACAAACTGAACTCCGAAGAACTAGACGTGTCAATGGAGTTTAGAATTGACTCACGTGTTCTAGCCAACACGACTACACAAGGGGGGTCCCCTGGTAATGCTTCACCTTCTGGTCCACAAACTCCAGTCTCTCCCCCAGGGGTTCCTGTTCCCTCCCCATCACCTCTCCCTGCTCCTGGTCCATCTCCAGCCCTCCCCTCTTCGCCATCCACTGCTCCATCTCCTGTTGCTGGTCCGGCTCCAGTCTCTGCTCCTGCTCTGCCCATCATTCCATTGATGTGCCTAGTGCCATGCCCCTCTCAAGGTAACTGCCCCTGTATAGTTCAAGCTCCTCGCCAGTCCCCTCCGCCGGCTGCTCTTCCCGCTTCTGCTCCTCGACCAACTCCCAAAGCAGCCCCAACCGTGAGGCCAGGTGCGTTCTTTAATAAAGCACTGTAACACAATAACAACCACAAGCCTAAGAATAGACCTAACGTTTAAAACAATCCAGTGAGCTAGAACAGCCATAAAATAAGCACAACACATAAAAATGCGAACACATCCGTTGTTCCTGTATATGGTTCTTTATCTGCCTATTTCAAATACTTACTCGAGAAGCATGAACGACATGTTTTCATTTTCTGTGATATCGAAGCTGAACAGACGAGTATGATGGCGCTGAATATAAAGTCAAATCAGGAGGATACATAAAATATGTGCAATTTTGGAGTTGGTTTCAGCTCCATGTACCTCTCAAACGTGTTTCAAGTTCGTACATTTCTCTTCCCGTCCTCACCGGCTCGTAGTTCACGACTAGTACTAGCTGTTGTTCATGTGTTTACTTTACATGTGACACGAAATTTCTAAATGACATGCATACTGTCGCCGCGGTGCACAGGCACAAACAAACATTCAAGCGTACCAGGACTACCAATACACGCGTGTTAGAGGCAACAAACACCAAAACAGAAAACAGAATGTTGGTAATGCTAAAAACATTGACGAGCTGTAATCTTATCCAATCTGTTACTTGGTGTCTACGTGTCTACAAGATCTAATGGTATCGATTCTAGTTACTTAAATTGCTGTTAATCTATCCCCTTAGTATCGCAGTTTGAAGAAGATGCCTTAAAATTTTACAACAAATACCGGCCAGTTCACAACGCCTCACTGCTAACTTTGGACAAGGACATGAGTGACCAGGCCTCGGACTACGCCGAAAAGATTGCTGACCTTGGTGCCCTGGTGCATTCTGGGTATACTGACCGACCCAACCAGGAAGAGAGCCTTTCACTTGTGTGTAACGAGGATTCTAAGAAGGCGGCCGAGCAGGCAATTAAGAACTGGTAATGTTTAGCTTGATGGAAGTTGTGGTCATTCTTGAGCCCACGGTATATGCTGGCAGCACTGGGTTTCTTAAGCTCTTGCGAAATGTAACAACTATGTTAGTCGTTGTAAGTTGAAGTAAGATTACTATTATGTAAGTGATCAGCGCAAGTGCAACTAGTGTTTCTTTTTTCCCACCAATTTGCTCGTACGTACACTGACTTGCATGGATCAGCACTCATAGATCTAGCCGACGTCCCAGCCCTTCTCCGTCAGCAGCTTTTAGAAGCATCACACAAGAAAAACACTGAACAAAGCATCTTTGTAGCACAAAATCTTTGCCGCTTTCTCTACCTCCCTCCTTTCCCTCCCTCTCAGAAATTTTGGTTTAAGCCATCGCAATCCAAAATCCTTCGATATAATCCATGTGCGTCAACTTTAAGGGAGCTCAGAGTTTGAGAGCAAATCAGAGTAATTTCTTCATGAGTAGCTGAAAACGAAGCGTTAGTAGTTTGATAGCAGGTTTGGAGGTCAAAACGTTCAATGGTACGCGTTTCCATTTGGCCAGTGCTTACAAGTATGCACTTCATACCTTTCATCCGAAGAATACGTTAACACTTTAGATATCAGTTTACGTAACATTTGTTATCTTTTTGAACATTTTTACATAACATAACTGTGCAAAATCGGGAGTTTCTACCAACAGGTTTTGACAGAATGCAGTGCTGTACTGTGAAGTCTGTATTTTTACTTGATTTTATTATTGCTCTTATTATTATTATTATTATTATTATTGTTGTTGTTGTTGTTAATAATACTGTTTCTCTTATTCTTATCCTTATCCTTGTTCTTGTTTTTAAGGTACGACGAGGTATGTTCATACACTTTTGGCATGGACGGTCCCCAAAGCGGCACGAGCCATTTCACCGCTCTAATTTGGAAGAACTCCACACAGCTTGGGATTGGAAAAGCAGAGAGAAACGAAGACGGTAGAAAATGTTTTTACTTCGTGGCGCGTTATCGGCCTCCAGGAAACATGGACATGGGGAACAAGGACTATATTAAGAATGTGGAAAAGGGAAGCTTCGACTCCAGTTACTGCAGTGGTGTGAGAAAGGAGGGCGGGCTTGACGGTGGATATGGGTTTCGTCGGTGGCAAAATTACGTCACAGACAGACGCCATCCTCGAGTGAAAATAGCGAGCTTGAGCAAAAAAGATGAGATGCTCAACGAGACGGGTACAAAACTGTACGTTTAGAGTGGCTGATTCATGGCTTTGTGCTTCATTTCTGAAAGATTTAGTACTACTAACTTTTTCCGTGTTACATTTAAAATATGCAAGACCAATTTAAGCCTTGATTACTGAAGACGCCTTCTTAGCACAGTAATTAGGGCGTTGGACTTAGAATCTACAGGTCCAAATTTGATTCCCGGTGGACACGCTTCAATTTTTCTTTTTCCTTTGTTGTTTTTTCCTTCAGTAAATAAACATTTTTATCTTTTTTTCTTTTTAAAATAGAATGATGTATCAAAAGCAACAAGAAGAATAATTCTAATCAATCCAACCGGTTATTTTCTTTTAACACCCGCTGCATTTCATGTACGGCTAGTTCGTGCTTATGTACCAATGTAGTGAACAAGGGAGATGGAA
Organism: Umimayanthus nakama; assembly: GCA_027574985.1. NCBI lineage: Eukaryota > Metazoa > Cnidaria > Anthozoa > Zoantharia > Parazoanthidae > Umimayanthus > Umimayanthus nakama. The sequence continues at coordinate 7,453 of JAOBRG010362527.1, read as the reverse complement.
GTATACACTGTTTTAGTTAATTTAAAAATACATATCAAGCATACGACAATTTAAGCTTGGGCAGAGTTAGCCTTTATGAAAAATGGCAGAGTATGCAGAATTCGCCGCATGTAAGGTAATCCATTGCGTTTTCAGATCCTGGATTCCACGCTTTGGATTCCGGATTCCAGCCCCTGGATTCCGGATTCCAAACTTACCCTGGATTCCGGATTCTTTGGACATAGTTTGATTCTGGATTCCATAGGCTGGATTCCGGATTCCATAGTGTGGATTCCGGATTCCAAAGCCAAAAAAATTGGATTTTGGATTCCGGATTACCTTACTTGGGGCGACAGAATAGCCTTATCCTTTAACCAGCGCTGTTCAGGTAGCATGTATCTATATATTCTTTGTTACATTTGTACAAGGCTTTAGCAATACCTGTAAAAAATTTGTGATCATGTGAATAAAGGAGTTTGAAAGTAAACTAAACTAAACTAAACTAAACTATCTATTTATCTATCTATGTATCTAGTAATCCAGGTTTTGCGAACGGAAAATAGTGCGGAAGGCTGCTTTAGGAACCTATTACGGTTTATCTTGATCAATCAAACAAGATCAAACTGATCAAGACACTACATTTTACGTTCGAGGTCGAAAACATGGTAAGAAATTAATTGCTTTAAATACATCCATCGCTGGTAGAAATGTTTCACTATTAGTCGTTGGCGAAAAAATGTATTTTCTTTATTAGCTGGTGATGACCATGAACGTTTATTTAATAATATAAGGTTCAGAGTACCAGATCCCCTCAGATGCAAAATCAACGAGAGCACTGAGTACTATTACTTCTTCAGATATATAAGATTAAAATGAGAAAACACATCGTTTTGGCCTTGAAAAAAGTTAAAGAAAATAACAACGCAACAAACTGAAGATATACCCTTGAGAAACAAAGTGTCAAAAGATAAACTTTAGAGCCCGAGTTTCGCAAACAACGAAAATGTATTTTCGCAATCATCGCTTGGCTTCATCAGTTCATGCATAAATCTTCTAAATTTTTGCTATTCACACACTCTCCTTAAAACAAAACAAAAAGAAAAGGACAAATTTTGGTAGCTGTTTCCTTTGACGTGTTAAGGGAGATTTAACGCATTTGTAAAAGTAAAAAGAAAACAAAAATAAACCTTTTAACGTTCAGCAGTGTTCTGAAGCATATTGTTTGTAATCGATAATCAAGTGGCCGGACCTGATACAAGCGCTACTGCCTTTAGCTAGTTTGTAGTTGTAGTAAAGTGTTTGTTATTAGTAATAAAATTTTAGTTCCAACCAAAATGATTGTTTGAAAGATGCTCGATAGAAAGTGCGTCACTTCTGACCTTTATCCCTTGCGATATAGTTTGGTAATTAGGGGCGAACCATTTGATCTTTGAGGGGAAGGGGGGGGGGCTTTTTTGAAAAAAAAAATTCCTGCAAGCCAAGTTCTCGTAAAAAAAAATCCTGCAGCAACTGGTGAAATAAAAAAAATATCCCGCATCATATTCCCAAGGCCAAGGGAAAAAATGTTGCAGTTCAAAAAAAAACTCCTGCTAGTGTTTTGTATCAAAAAAATTTTTGCACACTATGGGCCATAAAAAACAATTCCTGCTCACAACCCCCCTCCCCCCCCATCCCCCTCAAAGATCAAATGGTTCGCCCCTTAATAACTTTGAACAAACCACAATTATAATGACCGTAACTCCTTTTGAGGCTCCTGTTTTAGGTCCTCTTCATGATGAAAATGGCTGAACGCGTTCATAAACTGACTGTTTTCTTGTGAAACGGACTATAGAACATGTTGGTATTGTCTGATTGTGCGGTAACCTGCTACCGATATATTGAATACCTGCTGCATTGAATGTTTACACCATCTTGCTGGGTATCAAGTACACTTGTCGATATAGATAGCGTCTCCTCAGTTAAGTGCTTTCAAAAGTACCTTCAATTAAAAACTCATTAATAACTTGAAAAGCTGGAACAAAAAACTTTAAGCAACAAGAGATTGCCACGCATCAGTTATCCGATCTACAGTTTGCGAACTCATCGCTGGTGGAGACACGAGTCTACACATAAAACACACAGAACACCTAAACACATCTCCTCCCAACTTAAATATTAAACGCCTCGAAGTGCACTGACCGTAAATTGCATTCACCTAGCAGTCAGTAACTACGAAAAGGTAGGTTGTTTGTTTAATTGTTTTGAAAAACTGCATGCGTAGAGTTAATGCTTACTTCCGTAGAACACAGAACTAATGGTTGTGTTTGTAATCTCTTTTTGAAAGATTTGTTGAGTACGACATCTGAGTTGCATGTTGAGAAATGTTTGTTATCTGTGTGTTTGAGATGTACACTACTTAACTGCTTAAAACTATAGCTGCAACTGAAAAGAGAAGATCTGAACGATGCTTTTTTAAGTTATTTCAATGTTTTGTATAAGTATTACATTTAGAAGCAACAAGTTCCAAATGCAAGCCTCATAGAAGTTTAAAACCAGTAACCGTATCCTTATGACTTTAAGTATCGAATCCCAGAACTCACATTTATTCTATGTGTAACGGTTTTGATAATGACAATGATAACGATACTGAAAAGAAGTTTTTTGTTTATGCATCAAAAAAAGCTGACAGAAAAATAAAAAGGAACAAGCATAAAAATGAACACTGAAAGATTTCAATGCCATTGAAGTTGAAGAGAATGCGGTATGCGTATTACACATCAAACTGTACCTGAATGTACACACAACATGTTACTTGCTATTTTTATCAGTTATTGTTACAGAATGTTAGAGAGCTCGGCCAACATATGAACATTTATTTGTCAACAAAAGTGAACTTTACTTAAATAAATCGACAGACACGTCCCATCCAAGGGAGCTAGGAGGGGTGTTAAGCCATCACCCGTTAGGGGCGAACCATATGATCTTTGAGGGGGGGGAGGGGGCTTTTTTGAAAAGAAATTTCCTTAAGCCAAGTTCTCGTAAAGAAACTTCCTGCAGCAACTGGTGAACGAAAAAAATATCCTGCATCACATTCCCAAGAGAAAAAAAAAATGTTGCAGTTCAAAAAAAATTCCCTGCTAGTGTTTTGCATCAAAAAAAAAATTCTTGTACGCTATGGGACATGAAAAAAAAATATTCCTGCTCACCAAAAAAAGCCCACCACCCCCCCCCCCTCAAAGTTCAAATGGTTCACCCCTTAGTAGCAAGCCCCGGGATCCTTGATTTAACAAAAGAGAAAATACAATGTTTAGATAGTAAGGAAGGCTGTTACTCCAGCAACTTTGTGTCATCTAGTCACGGATTATCTGAACTTATCTGACAAGTTTTTCGCAACCTATTCAGTACATTTTGCCTGCATGAAGCAGTGCTTTCTTTTTTAGTAGTAGTTTATAAGTAGAAATTTACTTGCAGTTAAAACGCTACCATGGCAATTGGGCAAAACTTAGTACACTAAAGCACGCACTGAAAGTTTGATCAGAGTTAAACCTTTTGATTTTTCTGCGTTATAATGTATTTTAATTTTTGCGAACAAAATGTTACAGTTGCATTGAAAAAGAAGGTACAATAAGGCAAGTCTCTAACAGGTAAATAATAAACGCAGCCGAAAAAAGCGAAATGTTGTGTCTCGACTAATAAATTCGCTTTTTATGCTTTGACAATTAATAGCAGTTTATATTAAAGAGATGAACGTTATCACAAGAATTAAAAATTTGTAACACAGAGAAATATACAAATGCTGATGCGGAATTGCTCAATGTCTCTGCATGCATTGAATTCCTTTGTCTTTTCCGTTGTTATTTTAACAATGCCTTATGCTTGTACTTGTTCTTGTTTCACTGAAAATGTGAACCAGGCTTAAATCTCTGATCTCTGTTCTTAGTGAGACTTGCCATTTTGCCACACCAGTATTTCTTTGTGTTCTTATCTGTTATTCAAGTTCCTCATGATTAAGCTTGAGCTTGATGCTTGTGCTTGCCTCCTAAGCGTGAACCTGGTCTTAGCTCTCAGCCATACACTCAACATGTTCGCGATATCATGGAGGGGGCTTCTGTTGAGCTTGTTGGACTTATTTTGTTTCAGCGCGATATGCGGTAAGTTCTTTGAACAAGAGTAATGCGTACGTTGTTTTGACGAGTTGGGACAGGGGTAATCAACCAATCATTCAGTCAATCGATCGATCGATTGTTAAGCAGTCATAATTATACGTTGTGTGATTCAGATAAACAACCATTGGTACAATACACGTTATTGAACGTTAGAAACGTTCAAATACAGGAGAAGAGCCCCTGCCCTGTTTTTAGACATTGCCCCAACCCAAACCCTAACCCTAAAGAGTAAATGAGTCAAAAGTCTCATAACCCTAACCTTAATCGCAAACTTAAATCGTCCTTTCTAATGACTCTTTGGTTTATGACTGATTAGTTATTCTACTTTGTAAAACAAAGGCCTTCTAGTTCTACATTTTAAAATTCGAACTTGACATAAGTCACAGAGCCTTTAAGCATTCACACAAAACAATCAAATGTCGATGAATGTAGTACAAATGTGATTTCAGTTAATTAATATTAAGAAAGAAATAAACTCAGTGAAGTTTATTACAGATTAAATTTGGATCTGATCGGATTTGTTGTTGTTATTACAATTGTTATTGTTATTGTTATTATTATTATTATTATTATTATTATTACTGTTATTGTTATTCTTGTTGTTGTTGTTGGAATGAAGAAGATTGAACTGTAGTTTAAGACCAAGTGCCCAAAACTGGCCGTACGTTGCCTTGCAGTGCAGTGTTCAACTAGCTTACACAAAGAACGGTTTAAACGGTTTTCGGTTCCAACACAAAACAACATAAACATCGAAGCCAGCAAAAATGTTGTAACGGCAAAATGTTTTTACGTGATCGGTCTTGAAAGTCCTTGATTTCCCTATTGTGCCCACGGGAATTATGAGTTACTGCTAAAGACCCACGAAGGAGAACTACGAATTACTTAAAAGCAAATAAAAACCCTGTGTTTATCGGAAACATTTCTGAGATCCTGCTATAAGCTTTATATTGTGTTCCACACAACCCACTATCCCTGCGAAGGCATGGAAGTTCTATGGGAATAGTAAAGTTGATAATAGTAATAATAATAATAAAGATAACAACAATAATAACAACAAAAACAATAACAAGAGCAATAAAAACAATAACAATAACAACAAAAACAATAACAATAAAAAACAATTACCAAAATATTATCAAAAATATTAATAACAACAGCAATAACAAAAATAATTATAACAATAATAATAGCAACAGCAATAACAAAAATAATAGTAATCAGCCTTTTATTTAGCGGGGATGGTACGCGACAGTAAGAAACTTGTAAATTTGATTGAAATTGACCAATCTATCAAAAGTTTCCTGTGATCAACTGCTACTGCCTCCCACTGATAAATGATTCATCGCAAAGTTTAAGATTCTGCCATTCTAAGTTCAACAAGTATTTTTCAGCCTTACTCAGTGTTACTGGGGTTGTTTAAGACAATTTCATTTATTTCATACCTCTCATTTAAAGCTTATCTTATTAATTGCGCATGCAAGTATGAAACTTACACTTAATAATGGAGTATTTCTATCCCTTACTCGCTGTTCTTAAATTTTTATATAAGTATCAAGCATAGGGCTCCACTCCCCTCCCGGGTCAGCACGATTCACTGCTGTGGGGATGCCCCAGCGTCAAGCAGATCACATCAATGACTCCCCTTCAGTTGACGGATCAAAGACTGGGGCCTTTAAGATTGACGATGGCGCTGTAGTCGGTATGTTTGCTACAGATACATTGTTCTTTTTACTTTAAGCGTATTTAATAACAGCAGTATAATTTCCTCCTTCTATCAAGTAGAAAGGTATTTTTAGCTATTATGTTGCAACCAGAAATTCATTGATATATCTGTTACTCGATCTCACTACACTCCCCTTTTTTATAAGAATATTGATTTTCGAACCAAGGCTGGACGGGGATTTTTTTTGCAATTTTAGGCTGAAAATTCCTTACGAATACTATGTTCTTAGTTTCGGGTATATCGGTGAAATGGAGTTTCAGTTTTTAAAATGACTGAGGTATCAAATAGCTTCAAAGGTAATACATCTGTATCATGTTACACTGTATACGTTGTCTGAGCGAGTTAGCAATTTTGGCTTAAAAAAAAGCATAACCTAAAAAATATGATGGCATGGGTGATTCTGTTTTCTTATTTGTTTTTCCTGGCTTTGCTATTTGGGTTTAGAGTGAAATTGCAATACATGTAACCGGTAAAATGATTTTGTTTTTCAAACATGTAAAACTATTTTCTTAACAAAACTTGAACCTAAGTATTGTTCTTAAAGTATTCTGTAGTTTGTTATAATATCCACTTGCGCTGCTTTACATAAACTAGCGTTGTCTTGCTTGGAATTGCGCATACTTGCATGACTGTAATCGTACATACAAGTCGATGGAGATTTTTCTTTTTGCTTGCTTGCAATCGAACTAGCAAAATCAGTTAGCTAAAAAGTTGTAATTTTAAAGCTACAGTAACATATGAGTGTGTTCAATGTTTATTTTGCCTTGCGATTGTCTTTGGCCAAATGTGCGTTAAGCCTGGCGAACGAATGAATCGAATCCTCATAATCGTCGCCAATTAAACATCAGTACTGAAAAACAAATTGTCTTCCTCATCAAGTAAAGATATTGAAGTACATTATACACCAATTTTCAGGCGCTGGAACCTTTGAGATAACTCCTGATGGACGTGTGGACGTTGGAGTCAACTTGAAGATCAAACCCGAGGGTGGAACAGGGGTGGGGCCGGAAACCGGAAGTCAAACTCCTGTTCCCGCTGCGGGCCAAACACCCTCCCCTGCCCCAGTTCCGGGACAAACACCCTCCCCTGCCCCAGTTCCGGGACAAACACCCTCCCCTGCCCCAGTTCCAGGACAAACACCCTCCCCTGCCCCAGTTCCGGGACAAACACCCTCTCCTGCCCCAGTCACGGGGCAAACACCCTCCCCTGCCCCAGTCCCGGGTCAATCACCAGCACCTGGTCCCACCCCTGGGTCAACGCCTGCTCCTCCTGCCGGAGAAACTGAAACTACTCCTCCCGGAGAAAAGCCACCTTCTCCCGGAGAAAATTCTATTCCTCCCGGAGAAAAACCTTCTCCTCCCGGAGAAAAACCTACTCCAGGACCAGTGGTGACTCCTGCACCTGCAGGAGGTAGGTATAGGAATATTCGTGGTAATATCTCACGATATTTCACAGAGAAATCCCTTGAACCTTATTCGGCTGAGAATTATTTTGAAAAAGTAACGCCAATTCTTAAACTGTTAAACAGTTTTAAGAGTGACTGTCAGAGAAAACCAGGCAATACTGAAAAATCTCGAAAGATGGGGGTCGGCAGATTCTCATCATA
>JAOBRG010362505.1:0-12481 GCA_027574985.1 Umimayanthus nakama | reverse complement strand
AACACTGCAGTTTATATAATAAATAACATTCTCCACATCTCAACGTCTATATCTCCTGACTGCCTCTGTCGTCTTTTCCAGTAGTTTCTTTTAGGTGCGTGATACGTATAAACAACTCCTTGTTTATACATGTATTCTTTCTTTCATGTGTAATTAATCTTATGGTTTATAAGTTTTCTTTTAATGTATGGCTGCGCCTTGCTTGGCTTTGGATATACCGTTTGCCCTCTGTCGATCTTTTTTGGATGTTTGGATGTTTTTGTAAATAAACTAGTTTGTGTGTGCGAGGTTAGCACAGTTGGTAAGACTTCTGACTGTCAATCAGAAGGACCTTGGTTCCATCCTCGGCCTGGCCGAAGGCTGAACTTTGGGCGACCTTCTTTCGCCACACCGTCCGCGGACAGGGACGTTAAGCCGTTGGTCTAGTCTCTCAACGTTCTATCGGGGGACTTAAAAGAAGCCACACACTTGTCGACAGGAGTAGGTGAATGTCAGCGTTGAAGACTGTAGTGGAGCGTTATTAACACGAGCCCTTGGCTCGGGAATGAGGGCGCCCTTCCCGGCCCCACTTTATGAACTTAAAATAAATGATATTTTTGTAAAATTTATTTCACGGTCATGCGCAGTACGTACAAGTGCAGTTGGTTAAGTGGCGGGTCACACGTCCTGTAGAAACGGCGGATTGTATGAATGTGTGGAGATATTTTAAAATGTATTATATACACCAGTTATAATAATTTTAAGAAACATCTATCCTCACTCATATAATCTACAGTGTTTCACAACATGTGTTCCGCCAGATAAACCGTTTGTACAACCTGTGCATGACTGAAATTGGCTTACTTTTTGTCATCTTTGTACTTGATTACTTGCTGTCCAATAAAGTTTTTTAAAAGGAAACCTCGGCCCCTTCAACAAGTTACACCACAAATGCTCTTTGGTCTGCAACGAAATCTTGAATATTAAGGCATCAACTACTAAGTCAGGATAATTTCAGTTTCACGGTATGGCAACCAAAAGAGCATTTGTAAAGAAACACCACTGCCTTACAGTGATAACGTACTATAGTACTTTTGCTAGTTTGCCCGTGTTTCCTGTTTTGTTTTTGTTGTTTGTGACCCGCAACGAAGAGCAATTTTAACGAGTTGGAAGATACTATTCGCACGGTGGGCATAATTTGAGTACAATTGTTCTGCACTGTGAAGCAAAACTGACACGTTTTACCCGCAAACAGAGCGTTTAAGCGGCTTTACTTTTCAAACCTTGTTATGTTACAATGAGGAAAATGCCCTCTTTCATATCTAGCGTCTAAACTTTACATTTAGGGGACATTTAAGTCCGTAAAATTCTAAATTGCGATAACTTTAGCCGCTTGATGTAAAATTAGTTTTTTTTCTACACTTGAGGTCCCTCTGTTAGGCCTAAGTACAATAACGAGTTTAATACATTTAGGACTAACAATTGATAACATTTGTAACCAAACTTTACTACGTTTAGAACCATTTATACATTTTAAAACCAATCTTGTACAACCCTAAGACCTTTGATTTATTGCTTTTAAGACCAATCTTGGATATATTTAGGATTAAATTTTATAACATTTAGGATCTTTATTTTAAACTTTTAGTCTTAATATTACAATTGAGGCTAAGGCAGGGGCCCAGAAAAGGTTTCTGTTCCTCAAAAAGGATTTTTTTATTGTTTATCGTATAAAAGTTTTCCAAAATTGCTGACAAAAGGAGGAAGCGGGGATCCTGTCACCCCACCCTTGTGTGTATCGTAGACGTCTAGATTGCCCATCATGGTGTCATGGAGCTTGTGCTCGCAAGATTAAGTAATGAAGCTAAACATACAGGTTTACACCATACATCAAATGCATATTTTCTCTTGTTCAAGCAAACATATGAGAGTTGCGCCGGTTAAATTCATTGGCTTAGTGACTTTTCGTCTTTTTGCAGACATGGAGTTATTGAGCAAAATCTATTCAGGACTGAACTTATCCCAGTCCAGGTGAAGGCCAAAGAAAAAAGACAACTCCTTAAACATCTGCTGCAACAGTAGTTCCTTTCTCTCGTTTTTGTGATATTTCACATTTTAAGATGAAAATTTTCTAAATGTTTTTCCTCATCGTAACTCAGAGCAGTTTATAATGAGGATTTAACTTTTTTCTTACTGTGGCTATCTTGTTGTTCGCGCACCATTGTTCTTTGTACTGTTTCACATATTGTACTATTAATTAAGCAGGCTGCAATAGACCAGTTTCGTATTCCCGGTTGCCGCTGACTACAATGACTATAGACTCATCTTTACAGCACAAGCCTCGTCTTGATGTTAAATATTCACAAATTCCGGCGAGATCTAAATCTACAACAATACACAAAGCTGTGAATAGCTCATATCCACTCTGGAATTTATGAATATTTAACGTCAGGTCGAGGCTCGTGCTGTAAAAGCGAGTCTGTAGTCATTGTAATCAGCGGCAACTGGGAATACGAAACTGGTCTATTGTGTTATAAAAGATCGATTCACACAACGGACGATAAGTGCACTGTGCACTTGATACATAATTAAAGTGTGAACGGCAAAATTTGTCACTCTCAAGTGCACTTGAGTCGCTATGGAGACATGTCGACGTAAACGGCTAAGCGAAAGCGCACGTCAAGTTGCTGTTGAAACCACACTTGAGATTCCCTGCTAACAGGAGTCTCTCAGGCGGCGAGAAAACAAAAGAGAGAGGTGAAAACCTCTGCAGACCCCCGGCAAGAATCCTATCGAGCATGCACTGGCGTCTCATGGCAACGAATGACAATTTAGTCACGTGAAACTCTCGAGAAAGGAGGCCATTGCGGTTTTATAACGTGGGCCAATAATGATTCCAGCAGTCAATAAATCTGGACATGCGCAATAAGTGCGTTACCAGGGCTACGAAAAACCGGTATTTCAAAACCGGTTTGGCTTCATCCAAAATTGCGGATGACAATACATCAAAGAACTTGCCGGGGGCCGGCAGAGGTCTCTCTCCTCTCTCTCGTTTTCTCGCCACCTGAGAGACCTCTAGCTCTTAGCAGGGAACACTTGAGAGTGCACGTAGACAACGCTTAGCCAATCAGAACGCAGCCAAACCAACCTTGCTTGTTTCGCGCGAGAGGTGATTGAAGGGTTAATCACAAAGTTCAGACAAAGCGGTATGTGTGTTTTTCCTAGAGTGAAAAAGTTTTTGTCAAGTCGAAGTCAAGTGCACTTTGTTTCCACTTGGAACTAAATATTCCAGTGTGAACCGGCCTAATATTTTTAAGAACAACAAATAAAACTCTTGGATTTTTTTAAATTAGGCAAGCAGATCAGAGTGCGGTGATTTGGGTTCGAGGTGGCACCGTTGTGAAGTTGGCTTCTCCTCGTCTGCTCAAGCCCCTCACACAAACCACTATTCTGGGCAACTCACACCGTATGAACAGCAGAAGAACTACGACCATGACACAGGAAATTAGAACAATGGCCGTCACGGAGAGCTGGAACTCCTCGAGTGAAGGCGGCTTTCCCTTTTGGCCGACCACCACTACGCTTCGCTTGACTGTGGTCACAAAACTCGAGTTAAGCAAACGCTGTGTCGTTGATATTCCAGTAGTAGGTGCAGGCTCAGTACTGCGCCCGCAGTAACCGCTAGCACTGTCAGCGGTATCGCAGGGATCTCCAGGCGTTGTCTTGCCCGTTGTGTGCAGCTTTTGAGTCGGGGGGCGGGGTGTTGGCAAATGTACGGGCAAGCACGCCATGGATACGACCTCGTCCCGCGAGATGATGGTGGATTTTTCTGCTATTCCCCAACATTCGAGCGGTCCCAGCGTGAAGTACGAGTTGGCTCCTGTGGCAAGAAACAATGGGTGTAAAATTGGGCTACGGACAGGGGGAAATGCTTCTCAATCAGTCATTTGGCAACGCGCGTGCTGTCTTGTTGGGTTTTGGTACACGTTCATTTGACATCGTGCTGTACACAGTTAGTTTCTTTTCATAAGCCTGTGAACGAACAGATACACTACGGTTTGCAAATCCCTTCTAACTGGACAAACACTTAGTTTGACCAAAAATTACTAAAGTGTTTTCGTTTTAATGTTTTGTGGCATTGGTAAATGAAACAAAATAAACATGTAGTGAACAAGTGAACAAATTGTTCAAGGTCAAGCTAAAATCGCTCCATCGAAACTAGACGAACGGGCTCGTCATCTTTTGATATCTTGCCTTTGCGCAGTTATTTTCCTCACGACGAATTTATGAGTACAGGGGGGAAAAAGAGACTGTTCAGGGTCAATAACTAACAGTTATTCTACGAGACCGCACTGAATATTAGCTGATAAATCAGTTAATATGCAGAAGGTCGAGATGAATAATTGTTTCATTAAATACAGTTTTATTTAACACAACAACAAGTTATTTTTCACAGGCAATTTTTTTTGAAAATTAATTGCCTCTGAAGAAGCCGCCGACTCAAAAATAACTTCCGTTTCCGTTGAATCAAATGTCAAATGACAGCCTCACAAACATGCGTTTTCCACGTATAGTCAATCACTAGAATACGAGCTGATAAGCGGTGACCACCGAACCAATCAAAGTGCTTGAAATCGAATAACCATTGGACTGTATTTAACCCTTACTGATTTTTCTTTTAAGATCAGGTCTATAAGAGGGTTTCTACGATATTTTGACAAACCATGTGTATGAAACTCCAGTCTCTTGACTGGCAGCCGGTCCTTCTCAGTGAAGTAGCCCTCATCGAACCGCCACACGCTGTCTTTAATGTCACAATTACAGTGAAAAGGACCGGCGCAGTTGTTGTCCTTCGCACATGCGCACTGGCGGCTGTCTGGTTCGGCTCCTCCCCAGTAGGTTTGAGGTGTCCTACCATCAGGGGAAAACCATTCCACGCGCTCGTGCTTCGGCCCGGTGAATAGCAATGAGCTGCAAAAAGTTATGAGTATGAGTATTTAACAAAGGCCCTTTACAGCTATTTCAAAAAGGTTGTCACAGTCAATAGTTGATACTGGAACCGAAAGGAACTTCGGGTACACTCATAATGAGTGATATTGCGCCAGCAAAGGTTGTTACTGCAGAGCCGTGGTATTATACGATGAACCTGCATTCCATATTTTGCAAAGTCAGTGCTAACAGCAGCGATTATTTGTGCTACTTGGATCCCATAGTTCCTTTCGGTTCCAGTATTGGACTATTGACTATGAAAACCTGTATTCAGATTTTTTATACCTAATTCATGTTTAAACTTTATATACGTTTTTCACTCTGTTTCAGTTTAACTTGGTTTTCCTTTTTTTGCACAGAATTGCAAAATAGCCGAAGTGCTCTTAACCAATAGATATCTAGTGACTTTTTAATGTACAACCAACTGTAAGCACTTATATGACTTTCATCTAAAATGACAAGGTAAAAATATGATAAAGGAATAAAACAGCGTCGCGCGCGTTTTTATCCAGTTTTAGAAACTTGCTATGACGCGGCAGAACACAAAAAATTGGTGAGCGAAAACGAGGCATTCCCTGGTTTGGTCTGGTCACGTGTCACCCAGATTGTTGGTGGTAACAATAAATAAATGTGCTTGTGCGTTTGTTTTGATGGAAGTAAAAAACCCTACCTACACTAGGCTAAATAAGAACGAATTAAAGCACATCTTCCACCTTTTATTTCACAATGTGGTCGTCATGTGACCAGATCCAACCAGGATCTTTCAGGGAGGAATCCGGGAATGAGATTGTGCCGTTAGAAGCCAATCAGTCGCAGGAATGGCACCGGTATTTTCGTAGTGGACATAAATAGTTTTACAAGATACCTCAAGCAGTCGTATCTAATAAACTGACGACAATATTGGCTGCTTTTCACAAGAGCTCTTATCCACTTCATGTCCGGTGCTAAATATTCGATGTCGTGGGACAAGCGGTTGAACCGGGGCACGGCTCGACTGACAGAGTTGTTCCCCATCTTCGTGTGGCCTATAACTGTATAAGTCTTGTCTATATCTGTGGCGTTGCAAAGCACTGTGTAAAGCTGTTCTGTTCGAAGCAAGCACAAAAAGCATTAGATCGAGAACACGTTTCAGAAAACAATTGACAAGATACCTTTTAGCAAAATAATACTGTAAGAAGACCAGTACATAGTAAAATTACTCAATTATTAGATAACTATTAGAATAGGTCTCATCGATATGTTAGGGAAAGATACGTCCGTAACTTTTAAACATTGTTGTAACTCCTTAAAAGAATGGTTTAACTGATTATCCGTTTCACTAAGAAACTGTAAACACTTATTGTATTTGCAAAGAAGTATGAGGGACTACAACACAAGTATGCACATTCGCTGACTCTACTAAGATCTGTAATTCTGAATGTAGTGTGCTTACTTGGAATTGTACTTGAGGAAACTTGAGGCTTTTTCTCCTTCTGTTCGTCCTTCAAACGAACAAGACAATATGAGTCTTCGCTGAGTCCAATTTGCCTGTATTCCTCGCATGTTTGCTTGTAAACTGTATCTTCACAGGTTTCTCCTTCAAACTCGGTGTCAGAACAGTTGCAGTGGTATGTTTTGAAATCCTGCTCGCATTTACCACCGTTTTTACAAGGGTTTGGATAACATCTATTCCGAGCCTCACACTTTCCAACCTTTACCATAACTGATCTTCCAAGGTCGTCCAAACGCCGAATCTCTCGGTGATCTATCATATGGTTGTCAATTTTCAAATTCAAAAGACACCCAACAAAACTCTTTCCTAAAGCCTTTCCAACAACCACGTGGAGACGCAACTTGTTAACAAATTTTTTTCTTTTAGTAATACTTTGGTCAATAATCCTCATTGTTTTTGATTCTCCGTCAACTGTGAGAGTAATATTTGTTTGATGAACTATTGCTTCGACAGTGTGCCATTCACCATCATTCAAATTCCTTCCAACTTCCACGGACATATTTTTCGATCCGTTGTCAGAAGTAATTTCAAACAGGAGCGATCCTGACACTAGTTTTAACTGGAAATTCACTTTTACTGCTGTTGTGGAGAGTATAACTCCTTCTGCGATAAAAGTGCGAAACTTGAACGACGTTGAAAATGTGTCGGTGTTCATGGAACGTTTTCGAATCTTGAGAAACCTCACGTACGAGTTACGAGACGAGAAAGTCAAAGGGCTGTGCTCCTCGAAACTGCACTGATTTGCAATGGCTCCATGCACATTAAAACGTTTATCTCTTGTGAATGCCCCCACTAGAAGGTTAGTGTCGTCAAAGTTTACATCAGCCAAACACCCTCGAAATCCGTTGTTGGACACGTTGTCCCCCATACCTCCAACATAGATAAAGGTGTCCAGATTGAGTACGTGGTAACGACGTTGTCTTGCCAGTTCCATGACAGTGTATGAATCCAGGGTGATATTTGTTAGTCGTCCAGTTTGTTTTATCCTCACTTTGTGCCATTTACTATCAGCCAAATCACTCCCAATTTTGATTCTCGTGACATGCTTTCCCCCAAGATAGCATTCTAAGCTGTCGAGAACAACACAGTTCTGGTAAGTAGAGAAACGTGCGCTAGATTAATTATTACATCAAATACTGTACACCCTAAGCTATAGTTGATAGAACAAACTGGTTGCGAAGCTCAACAAACTTACAAAAGGAGCTCTGTGTGATATGTATACAGTTTTGGTTGAAGAGGTTTATATTTGGCATAACATTTATGGGTGATGCAAGGGCTACGATTCAGCACCCTAAACTTTTCGGCCACACTGCTTAATTCTCTTAAACTCCAAATCTCTTCCTACACAACTTTATCTAACATAACTACCTTCTATTTTTGACCTCATGTTATGCTGAATAAATTTTGTTTCTTTGATAGTTTATGTTCTTTCAACTGATATTGAGCGTGTTAACAAAGTCCGATTTCAAGAGTATGTACTTTTTGACTACGGCATGTAATGACGTAATCAATCTCGTCATTTTTTTCCATGTTACGATAATACCATTTTTACTTTTATCTATATAAAATAAATAAGAAACTCAAGGCCAAACTGGATTTTGATTCTCTTCTGTAATTAATCATTTGAGGTACTTAAGAGTTCCCTTAATTAGTAAGTGGATTCTAATTGTAAAGAATCTGAAAGTAGGGAGGGACTGTCTAACAAAGTGTCGTCAAATAAAACGGTTGTAGTTTATTGTCTGCTTTGGCTGCACCTCAAAAAAACCATTTTACCCAACCAAAACCCTCCAGGAAGTATTGATATCAATAAATCATGCAGTCCTATGATCAGATAACATACAGATTTGCTCCTAGTTTGAATGACGCAATACTGACCACACGAAGAGCATGTTGGATAATTCAGGGGAAGAGTTCAATTTTCTTTCCAATTTTGTAGTTGGGTATTATGAGGCAAACAGAAACTGAAGATTGCTAATCAATAATTTAACTTTTTAAGATATTAAAATTTTGTCTCATCAACTCCTTTCTTAGTTTTACAAACACGTACATATTCGGACGTTTAGTTTAAGCTTGTTGCCGTAAAGTTTTTATGATCTGTATTTGAAATGTATATAAGGCTTCTCGGGTGTAATTTTTATCTACAAGAACATTGAAGTATCTCTTGCCGAGATGTAACGTAATGAAAGAGGAATTGCCAGACTGTGAATGCAAACTTTGTTGTTTTGTAGTTCAATATGATTTGTGCTCGATGAATGTAAATTGTTCGTTGAAACATTTCATAAAAAGTACGTGATTTATTGTCAAAAATTACGCACTCATTGATATACGTAACTTTTGCTACGCATTGCATCGAGTCTGTTAGAACCGTCTTACGAGATTAATGGGTTCATTATAAAAAGCAGCTAGGCCTAGCTTTAGCTTATAGTGTCCATATAGCTCCGCAAAATGCTTTAGGTTTCTTTACAGTGTTTTGCCAGGTATCCGGAGAAAATAACCAATACAAACTATGAAACAAATAGGTGGAGCTCCAATCAACTGTACATGTGAAGCAATTTTAATACCTCACATTAGTCTTTTGTTCATGAAAAATTATTTTATTGTAAAGTTCTTGCCTGCTTTAATTTGTTGATCAGTTAGAACTTGGTAATGTGAGATATTAGGGAGATTAAGTAGAACTTAAGATTGAAATGGCAAACGGCTGGGAAATGGTCTCGCAACTAAATTTTCCAATGGAAGGCTAGTTTCGAAAAAGAAACTGTGTTTCTACGTTGACGAGTAATCTGAATACGGGTTTGTTCGACAAAAGTTGATTTGGTATGTCCTTTGCCTGTGACATTAGGTGTATAGCTGATGGTTCGAGCGTTAGCCTTTCGTCAGAGCAGACGGATTATGATATGCTGTGTTGTTCACCCGTAAGGTTTGGTGAGTAGCTGATGTTCGGAGCATTTTCACTTACAAAGGATTAGACTGTGAAGTTTCATTTTTTGTTCCTTCATGGAGAAGATAGGGGACGTTACAGTGTTTTAGTGAGCGTCACTGCGAAGAGTTTTGTGTGTCATTTCTATTCCTGCTGTTTGCTGTTTCATGTACATTTAGTGCTTGGTCTCTCTAATTATAAGAATGTTTTTTTTTTACCTTAGGGCCCCTTCGATAAGTTGTAGTCGAAAGTAGTCCTTACTGGTTCCTTTGCTGTTGGCTAGCACACCATTGCCATGTATCGTCCTAAATCGCAACTGAAGCAAGTTTCGTCTGTTCCACAGTGGAATAGAATTCAGATCAAAACCAATGTACTGGCTGCCGTTAAAGGTGACTTGTGCACCAAGTACTATGTGAAGTACAGCTCCGAGAAAAAGTATTCCCTTGGAAAATGTCTTCTCCATGACGGGTTGTAAAGTCACAACATTTCTTACTGAGAGTCCCCACTGCAATCCTCTCAACGCAGAGGAATTAATTCCACTCGAATCTTGCAATCGCTGGCTAAAAGGTACATAAAATCCGTTTGTTATCTAACCACATTCAGATTTTGCGCTATTAACTCCTAACTCAAAAGTAACCACAAGTTGGAAAAATATTAGAAATTACAAACCCTATTAATAAATAACAACCTTTGGAGTAATGTTGAGACCACCAGAATTAAAAAGAGACACTGTTTTGACAAACCGCACAATGAAGCAGAGTAAAGCAATTTAGTGTTCCAAATCCTCGAAAAAAGCCGCGTATTTTTTGTAAATATTTTTCCTCCTAAATACCGAATATTAGTTTATTATCATCAAAATACGCCAATATATCAGCTAAAAGAACGCACGTAACTCTTCAAGAGCTAGATTGAATACATTAACAAACGTTAATGCATTTCGCTACAGCAGATCTTCTCGAACAAAATGCATGTCCTGGAGTGCTTTAGTTTAAAGATTTGACCGCTTGCATCTCTTAATATCGGATTCTAATTAAGGTTCAACCAATATCTTGTGTTCGCGTGAAGGAGTATTAATTGATTTTTTACTTTTAAAAACTAAAGAGCGACAGAGAATGAGGCAGGTGTTTCCCTAGAAATCTTACATTCTTCTTCTAAGTCAGTTCTGTAAAATAATGCAAAACAGTTGTTTTGGCCTTCGATTATCACCTCCTTTGAGGCAGTTACATTCGGACAAAACTAAACAAAGTTTTCATATATTGCACTAAAACTAAAAATTATTCCTCTAAGCTAATTCAAAACTATTTTCTTCTAAGTTCTTGGTTCGTTCTAAACAAAAAATATTTTTCTTTTTTCCGCCTCTTCAATGTTAGGGCTTGTCGGCATTCCTTAATGAAAACGCAGGTTATCAAAATTACTTGTATGTTAAAACTTACCATGTGGTCGAATGAAAATACACGAATCTGATTGGTTTTACGGCTGATTTATAGCGTCGCATACTCTCATTGAAACATCCTCGCCCGACTGGTGAAAGACGGAGTTTTGCATGCACGTAAACTGATGTATATTAAATGAAACAAGTATCTCTTCCTTTCAGCGGTTTTCTGAAAATTTTGCAGTTTAATTTCAAATAAACCATTCAAATAGAGTTATAAATTCATCAATGACCTCACAGAACTAAAAACAGTCGTGCTTAAAAATTACTTAACGATCTTAGCAAGTTGGTCAGTAGGAATTCTTTATAGAAAGTAGACCATTAATTTGAGATACAACTTGCACTGGAACAAATATTTTCGTTTTTCTTTTATTCATTACTTCAGTAAGTGATGTCAAGGTCAATATCAAACGAGCATGAATTGAGTGCAGCTGCCCTCTCATCTAATCTCAAGCAATTGTCATAATCTTTCAATCAGCACCCCATGCTTTCTCTGGTACCCTCATCAATTCTCATTTAATCTCATTTACTCTCATTCACTCTCATGTCCTTTGTGTGTGCAAGGTTGGCACAGTTAGTAAATCTCTGAATGCCAACCAGAAGGTCCCGGGTTCAATCACCGGCCTGGTCGAGGGTTAAACTTTAGGCGACCTTCTTTCGCCACACCGTCCGTGAACAGGGACGTTTAGCCCATGGGACCCATATACGGAAAACCTTTGCAATGAGATCGAAAAGATTTAGAGGCGCGCTGTGCGTTTTGTAACTTCTGATTACCAGAAATACAAACCTGGCAGTTGTACTAAGTTTGTTGAAGATCTCGATTGGAAGTCACTTAAGGACAGGAAGAAAGTAGACAGACCCTGTCTACTTAAAAAGGGACTAGATAAACGCAACCCTGTCCTCGGATGACATATTAAAGCCTGTCAAAAGAACCAGACACACTGTTAAAACAAGTGTGTTCTGCACACGCACAACAGATATTATATCATAATATACCTGTATGCTCGCACTAATATATTCAAATTCAGTTTTGTGCCACGAACCATTAAAGATTGGAATAATTTACCACAATATGTTGTAATGCTAAGTTCCGCAAATGATTGCTATCTGCGACTTTCTGGGGAATACGTTGATCCGAGATGTAAATAGTTTTATTCAAGTTATGAACGAGGTTTCATCATAAAATAGGTGAAACAAGTGAAACGGCTAGTCTAGTCTCTCGGCGTTCTATCAGGGACCTAAAAGAGCCCACACGCTTGTCGATAAGAGTAGGCTAATGCCGGTGTTGTGGACTGTCACCTCCTCCACTACTAAGGCCAGACCCCGTAAGTGGAGTCTAATCTTTGAGGAAGCCTCTGCCATATACGGCGAACCTCGTTCATATATTTACTTTCATGCAAGTATACCCTAAAACCTCGAAAGGAATCGGACGGGCTTCTTTTCTTTTCAAGGGCTTTAGATGGGTTCGTTGTTGAGATAAAACTCAGAAGACGAGCCTCTTTTCTAGAAGAATTCTGCAGCAACGAAATTGACGACTATGAAACAAAGAGCAAGACTATTACGCAAATTATTCAACCACGAAATATACTTAAATGTAATAATAATAATAATAATAATAATAATGATAGTTTATTATGTCCGATTGCAGTGTTAATACATTGAATTACCGGAT
>JAOBRG010362494.1:0-10271 GCA_027574985.1 Umimayanthus nakama | reverse complement strand
ACAGATACTCAAACAGCAGCCCCCCCCCCCCCCCTAACCTTCCTTGGGAAGGCTAGTCAATATCAGAACTACATGCAACATAAACTCTAATTTTAATGTATGTGAGACATTATGCATATACCATAAAAGCTCTAATAGGCCCCTTTCAGGGCTTCAGGACGGGGGGGGTGGGCTTATTTACAATTCTTTGACAGAATTACCTTATGTCTTTGGAGTTTGAAATGCTATGCAGCTTTGATAACAATTTCAAACCATTGTATTGTACAATGAACACCTTTCAAAAACTGAAAAACAAATAAAATCAATTTTCAACACAACATGCTTTCTGTTAACTTTAATTTACAGTTTTTTGTTGAGGGAGGAAGGGGAAGGGCTCATTAAAAAACTCAACCTCCAGACAGGGGGCGTATTAGAGAAGGGGGTTTATAAAAAAAGAGGGGGCTTATTGGAGCTTTTACAGTAAACTCAGGCTTGTTTTGACCTCCACTCCACGTAGAGTTTCTTCATGTAACACTCCTCATGATACTGTTTCTGGCGATGCTCCACCCACCGACCACTGTATCCATTCTCGGGGTTGGCGACGATGACATCAAAGCACATGGAGCATCTTGGACCTGCATACTGCTTGTAACATTCTTCGTGATATTTCTTGTTCTTGTAAATCCCCCATCGACCTGAGAATCCTTTGTCCGATATTGGCATCAGAGGAAAACAGCATTGGGCACATCTTGGTCCTTTGCTCTTCAGCCAGCACTCAGAATGGTAATAGTTCTGGTAGACAGAAACAGATCCTAGCTGGTCAATGGCCTTATATAATATATATTGTAAGTGAGATTGACTGGTTGGCAGCAATGTACACTGACAGTGCTTCTGCCAGTGTTCTAGCTAGGCTGAAACGACAGGGAACAACACCCTGCCATTTTTCTGTGTGCCCTGTCGTTTTTCTCCAGTGCCCTGTCATTTTTTGTGATCCTGTGTACTGTCTTATAGAAGATTTGGGGTAAAAAATCCAATATTTTGAGGTTTCCACGCAATATAAATGATACTTATGCATAATAAGGCCCCCTGTCGTTTTTTAAAGCTGGCTAGAATGCTGTTTTGCTCTGCAGAGGAGCCCTTATGAGGCAAAACAGTACATATCTGCAGAGTGAGTATATAATGATTTATAAGGAGGAAATGAGGCATCTGCTTTTGGAGGCTTGGTCATCGTTTAAAAACTCTAAGACAGTAAACTGCAGTTTCATATGTGTGTATATAAACATACACAATTGAACAATACATATGTAGAAGAAGTTGGATGTTAGATTCTCATAAAATTCTCAATTAAAAAGAGCAGAAAGGCAGGTCAGAACCCACCACCCCCTCGCCTTCCAGGCCCTGGCAGCTGGTTGTATGAAGAGTGGATAACTTTATCCAGCAGGGCTCAGTTGTATAAAGAGTGGCTAACTTTATCTGGCATCAAATCCCTGTCCAGCAGATAAAATTGGTGTGTTCTTTATTTTGATTGGACAATGAGCAAGTTTTAATGTATGTATTCAATGGATGGCGTTTTATCTGCTGGATAAAAATATCCATACTTTGTACAACTGGGCCCTTATAAACCCCTAAACAGTGGATAAAGCTTGCTCTGACATTATCCAATAAAATTTAAGAACACACCAATTTTATCTGCTGGAAAGGGATTTATCCACTGGATAAAGTTATTGTCTCTTCATACAACTGGAACCAAATTGGCTAGATCACAGAAATGGAAAACTGATTACAGTGAAGCTACAGTACTACAACTCCCAGTCAAACCAGGCTAATGGACTCGCACAGAGGCTGGAGCTCCCGTGCGTAGAGTAACTAATTTTTTCAAAAAACTTAAAATTTTAAAACAGTTCAGCTTTCTTGCCAGATTCAGTGCATGGCAAATTGTTCATATCACGAATTTTACCTTTATCCCCACACAAACCATTTCTCCACTAAACCCTTGGCTCTTGTCAGGACGAATTGCATCAAAACACTTTGAGCATCTCATCTCCGGGTCAGACGGAAGTTCCAACTTTTCCGCTCCATAAAGATCTCCCTTTTCCTGATTGAGAAATGGTGATGGCAGCACCGGCGGCAAATCGTAATTTGCTGCATAAGGGGGTGGGTTTTGAACCACTTCAGAATATGGCGGAGGTGTTTCGGGCCATGACGCAGTAGAAAAAGGAAACCCACTCTTTTCACCGCCATCTTTGCTTTGCCTCTGAGGCACTTGGTCGTTCATTTGCAAAAGTTTCTCCATTGCGGTCTCAATATTACCGTTGCATTCCCGTAGAGCTAGCTCTGCTTGCTCTCGCTGGAAACCAATTTCGTCTACGAGAGTAGATAGCGCTGGATTTTCGTTTAAAGGAGATTTCGACATGACTAAAATGAACTTGCAGTATTTTTGAGCTGTCACTTTGGACAGCTGTACTCGACCCAGTCTTTTTTGGCCATGTTTCCGGTGGTTAGGCTCAGGCCTTGCGCTGCCTACGAAAATTCGGACTAACACATCAATTTTTTTGTAACTACATGTATAATAAAATATAAGAACTAAATTACTTAACTGGCTTGGTTTATTGTAATGAATCAGTAAGAAAGTAAACTGCAGGAAAAAAATATAAGTCGCTTGTCAAGTCCGTGACTTGACCGTATTTTTTTAAAAAAAATTATACAGTCGACTCTCGATAACTCGAGATTCTTCAGAAAAAAATGATTTGAGCAATCGGAAGTTCAAGTTATCGAGGGTAAAATTATATATAAATGACTTGAAAGAAGGCGAAAATTATTTCGAGATAGCGGGAGGTACGAGCTAGCGATGGCTCGAATTATCGGGAGTCAATTGTATAAAAAAAATGTTTGTGGTTGGTCGATCGTCCGAGTTGGTGTATGTAGACCCCAGGCTCAGCGGCCAATTGAACTGTTATGTTGGTAGTGTCTAGTGAATGACACACCGTGGGGGCGCCGTTCACACTCAGTACCGACTAACCGCTCATAAAAATAGAAATTGACCATTTAATAACAAAATTAACAGCTTTAGTGTTAGTCCATCTGCTATTAAGTTATAACGCTTAAAAACAAACTGCATGACTGACGCATAAACATTGACTCTCTGAGGATTATCGTTCCACAAACTTGTTGTTCAAACCGTCAGTCTCAACTAACAACGTAACAAACCCGGACGATCAACCAACCAAGATATTGACTCTCTCGTCCTGGGTTTAGCTCTTATAGGTTTTAAACCTGGGTTTAAAATACTAAAAACTATTTTAACACTTAAAAATATTTTATTACTTTAAAAAATGGCCAGAATGTCTGCCGGGCCTACAGCATCTTTCCATTTTTGAACCCAAAACAATAAATTTAAGTCTTTATTTATAAAACTGTTGAATAATGTCTCAGAAAATTAATCTGCTATAAAAAGACACGCGAACTCGCATCAATATTTTATGCTATTTTAAAAGCCATTTTATAGTACGGCCATTGTCAAGGGATTTGCGGTCTGCCATTGGTCAGTTGAGAGCAGTCGCCATCGTAAAAGCCCACGTGGACAAAACATCGAACAGTATCTGTGACTTTCTTCTACTGGTCTTGGTCACGAAAAGAGCAAAATGAGTTTGGCTTCCCTCGGATTTATTGGAGCCGGTAAGGCCGCCCAAGTGTTGGCCAAAGGCTTCATCTCTGCTGGAATAGTTCGGCCGAACGAAATCATGGCCAGTGCTCCGACAAGCCGAGACTTCGAGCAATTTCAAGCGCTTGGATGTGAGGTCACGACAGACAACAAAAAGGTTCTGAAGGAAAATCGAACTGTCTTTATGGCAATCAAAGCGAAGGTTTTTCCGCATGTCTTAAAAGAGGTTTCTCCTGTTGTTACTAAAGAACACATGATTATATCTGTAGCAGCAGGAGTCACGCTAGACTTTCTACAAAACTCGCTACCGGGCAGAACGAGACTCAGTCGAATGATGATCAATACTCCCGTTCAGTTTCGCGAAGGTGTTTCTGCCGTAACATTTGGCAGATTTGCCCAGGACGAAGACTGTGAAATGATTCATCAAATGATGAGTTCTGTAGGTTACTCGTTCGAGATTGAGGAAGATTTACAAGATGTAATGACCGCCCTAACTGGTGGAGGGCCGGCCTATGTTTATCTTGCTATCGAAGCACTAGCGGATGGTGCTGTGCGAGTTGGTCTCAATCGCCAAGATGCGATGGTTTTGGCCGCCAGAACGACAGCTGGAGCAGCTAGAATGGTTATGGAAAGTGGCCAGCATCCAGGAGAGCTTAAAGACGCCGTTTGTTCCGCTGGTGGTTCAACTATCGCAGGAATACAAGCCCTTGAAGAGAGAGGATTTCGCGGAGCACTGATAAATGCTGTCATGGCCGCTACTGCCAGAGCAAGACAGCCCTGGGGTATTAGCAAAGTTGGCATTGAAGAAGATATCAAGCTAAATTGATAGGTTTTACGAATCGATTATGATAATTATTTATTTTAAAAGTGCATAGCTGTTTTTTGCAGAATTGTGTTTATGTGCAGTGCAATGCGATTGTGCAATTTCTCCGGTTTTGCCACGTGGCACAGCGGGCTATTGTTTCAAAGTACAAGACTGTCATGTCACAATTAATATTATGTACCGGTACTATATTATGCCATTAGCATTTGGAGACTTAAATAGACCATTCTTAATTTGATGAAATGTTATTCCCTTGTATATTGTCTGTGTACGAAAAATTTAATGAATGTGCCAAACAAACTTCAAAGTTATTTTTAAAATACCTGCTTTTATTTTGATAGGAACACAAAGTAAAGAAAAAATATGATGTAAAGGGCTAAAAGTTTGATAAAATTTTAAATTCTTAAAAAATCAAAGTTGGATTTTTTATCATTTTAACATTTTATCAAACTTTGTGCCTTTTACTTCATATTTTATCAGTTTTAGCGACTGTTATGACACAAAGTAAAGAAAATGTACATATTTGGTATAATGACATAAGTATAGATTTATAGAACCCTTGTAGTGATAGGTGACATACATTGACTTGTCTTCTGCATAATTTAAACAAAACTGCTTTGTTTTTGGCATGGAAAAGAAAATTTTACTTTCTAGTCTATTAAAGATTGTCAAGATTCCAAAGCGAAATATTTATCCAAAACTTCAAGTTGCTAGCCAGAAAGTAAATAACATTAAACTTCGGCATGTTACTGTGTTATATTAAAAAGCCACTGAGACTTTCCTCTAATTTGTTATTTGTACAATGTCAATGGCAGTTTATTTTGAAGCTTTCAAGGTGAACTTGACCAAAGCTTAAATATACTGCAACTTGACATTGGAGATGCTTTGCAAGTGGCTGGGGAGGGGGGAGGATGGCTGGCTAGTGACCAGGGACTGCATAGCAACTTTGAGATTGGGGGGGGCACCAATTGTGACTCAATATTGGGGGGCAGAAGACACTTTTTCATACTAACTCTTTATCATTTTAAAAATATTGGGGGTAAGTGCTCCCCCCCCCCTTGCCCCCCTACTCTGTGGTCCCTGGTGACTCAAAGTGCAGGTGCTGGAAACACTTTTTTCTATTTATAATTTTCAAAAAAGTGGGGTACCAACCTCTCCCCCTCCTGGATGCCGTATTAAATGTTATAACATTTTATATAGCATTTGTATTACACATGTTCCATGATCATCTGTTTTAATATCAGTTTATCTGTAAATTATTAGTTCATATGTGTTACAGCTGCAAAAGGAATAAATAGAACTGGAGCCTCCAATGCAGCCACCTTATTTCTTTTGTGTAGGATCCCTTCGGTTTTGGAGGAAGGGAACTCACAGCCAAATGAATAAGATGGCTGCATTGGAGGCAAATAAGAACAGTATGTCAATTAAGCTCTGATTTTAGTCTGATCATTTTGCAAAAGTTTGACATTAATACCTTTTTTAGAGTTGGTATTTTGTCTGTTTCCAAATCACATTTTAAAACAGCTGCTGTTTTCTGAAGAAGTCGAGTAACTGGCAACAAAATCTCAAAGTTTGCCTTCCCCAGTGAATAGTTTATGAGAGTATCAGGGCCTGGAAGGGAGGGGAGGAGGGGGGGGGATCCTGATCCAACATTCCCACTACTTTTTTAATGAAATCCCACATCCCTTTTTTTCATATTGCTATCAAGCATCCCATGCCCAGTTTTTGTGAATCCCGCTACCCAGGAGCAGTCAAACCCCAAGTCTGGTACTGTTTCTTTGTGAAATCCAGGATGCCGAGATTACACTTCAGACCATGTAGTATGGCTATCTTTAACAATCATCTTTGATTCAGCTGGTGAAGTGTGAGAGTGACCAGTAAGACTGACCGAATGCTCCAGTTCTCAGCTCTGCTTTCAGGTTCTGGAAAGGGGGGGGGGGTGTTCCCCATACCAATCACGCATTCCTTTTTTATGAGAACCCATCATACGACTTATCCTTATCCTGTTCTCGTTTTTAGCAAATCTCGCTTCCCAGGAGCAGTCAAATCCCAATTCAGTGAAATCGCTGATCCTGAGAATATCCTTGCCCGACCTTGTGCTTCATCCTATTAGATTGACCAAAACAAAATAGCAAACACTAAATTTGGAAAACAATAGCTTAATTTCAAGTCAGAAGCCTTTTCATATTCATTTGCTGCACAATTTTTTTGGACATTTAGCTCAAAAGCTAAGCAATTCCAAAATGGCTGATGCCCCCCCCCCAGAAAAAAATTTCTTTTAGCATTTTACATAAAAAACACAAAAACAGTCCTTTGGAGAACAGACGCTATTTTTCTAGCCCCCTTTCTAGATTTGCTGCTTCTACCTATTCCCACCTCCTGCCTCTGTGTGGTGTGCTAGTTTAGGTTTTAGAAATATTGTTGTTATTCTATCTAGGTTTATGTTGTAGGGGGTTGGGAGAGGAATGGGGCAAGAATAGGCTTAGCTTTTCTGCTGAACATCGAAAGTCCTTTATTAAAGAGCAAAAGTCAAAAATATATAGCGTTAACTGGCTGCATTAAATATGACCTTTTCCTTAGTTCCCAACATGAAATTCAATACATGTACATGTTCTCAGCTCAGATATATGGCATCGGTGGTTACTTCGTTTAAGAACACTCAGTTGTTTCCAAGAACTTTTCATACACTCTTGTGTGCTCTTTATCATCTAAAAAGGGTTAGAGCACTTCCATAGCATTTTAATTGTTTCTTTAGAATTCTTGACAGAAAAGTAGCAAGTACGGCTTTACGTTGATATGTATGTGTACATTATAGTGACGCAAACAGATCCATCTTCAGGCCCCCCTTCAGGAACGGCGGAGCAACTTTGAGGGGCATAAGACACCTTTTTTTACTGTAATTCTGAAAATATTGGGGGACACGTGACCCCCTAGACAAGGGTTTCGAGTTGTGACTGTTGTACACTAAAGCAATATCTTGGTAAGAAATGATCTGAATTTTGCCAAGTCTTTCTTTCAAAAATTGACAGTTTTTCATGCGGTGTCTAAATCCAACGCGGATGCTGACGAGAAACATGATATCAATTTTCATTGGCCTTTTAAAACACAAAACACTACCAAACAATTACAAAAGAGCTGCTTTGTAGAACGAGCTAGTTACATGTAGTCCTTAGAGACTGGTTATTTGAAAGCAAGCATTGAAATGTTTTACGCTGTAAATAAGCTTAAAGCCTGGTTCTCATATGTCGGGAAAATCCCTGAAGATCGGGGATTTAGATTTTTCTCGATCACCCCCGACTTTCGCGACTTACGAAAACATAAACCGGGATTTTACCCAATCGTCTGCGATAGTCGGGGACAAAATCGGGAAAATTTAAAGTGGGAAAAATCTAAATCGCCGATCGTCGGGGATTATCCCGATATATGAGAACCAGGCTTAACTGGTCAAATCTGCGCTACAGAAAATTTTACAATTTTTAAACAAGGCAAAAAAAAATAGTTTTCTGTACTTTGTCAGTTAAAACAATCTTATCGTTATATGATATGAATTACGATGTGGCAAGAATAGTTCGCACGTTCCTGTTCTTGAGTTATCTGTATTCCCTGTAGTACCCAGGGGCATTATGGGCTATCGGTTAAAGACCTGCGCCCACACATACTGGTAACCCGGATGTGCCGGGTAAAGAATTTCCGCTTGCACGGTATTATTGTTATTTTTAGAAAAAATGCTATAAATAAATAAAACATTGTTGAAATAGTCGGTAACTCCCGGTCATAACATGCATTCCTGAAGTATTGTTATTCAAACTTACCAACAAAAAGACCAAGTTGGCGGAAAGTGAAAGTATTTGATTTTGTTTTATTGAGCAGGGTACTTTGTGATAAAAAGCCTGAATACCAGCACACAACTGCGTATGAAGTTGCAGTTGGGACCAATAGACCGAATTCTTATCATGTCTCCAAGAGTGCAAAATCAAACAAAAAACTTATATAACTTAGCATGCACACTACTTGAGACGCCGCTCCAATTGAGAAAGAAACAGAGAAAAACACGAGCCTGCCAAACTAGAGTTCCAACTATGTACAGTAATCGGTTTGAAGATCCTAAACCTTTGGCTAGAATTACAAGTTCAAGTTTTCTACGTGCAGATGAACCTGGTTTAGGGTGGGGCAACCGTGGAGTAACTGAACATTGGATCTTGCTTTAGTAAAAAAAATCGGACACTTTGAGCGTGCTGGTACTCAGTAGAATATGGGAAAGCGCGCGTGCGCACCAAAATAAGATGAAAACGTGCATTTTAAAACAACATAAAATGAGAGAGTCGGCACGCGCTTCACACTAGGTACTGCGCGTGCGAATTTCATTTAATTAATGGGTATACACAGTTCAACTTTGTTTGCGCATACGCAGCTCACTTTTCGGTTGTGCCTGCCCATTTCATTTTAGTCTGCACGCATTCTCGACCTCAGAGCCCACGTTTCACCGCGTCAGCGGGTTTTCAAAGCCAGACATGCGCAGAAGAGAAGAGCTCTGGGGTCGAGAATGTCTGCACGTACAAATTCATTTTAGGCTGCACATGCGCATCGTATTTGAGGCAGCGCACGCGCATTATAAGTTAGGTTGCTCATACGCATCTTGTTTTCTACATCGTTAATCGCTCCGTACATAATTCGTGATTAATTTAAATTAGGTTCGGCTTGAGGAAAAAATATAAAAGACAAAACTGTCGTGACAATATGATGAATACCTGCCTTGATCGACCCCCTTCAATGCTGATGATACAGGATATCGTTATGACATCACTTTCGAACATTCGCGCGCTGAGATCGAGAGCGGAAATCCTCGTGATTAAATAACTCGAACAACTCAACATTAGTACGCAGCTGTGTAAAGTTAGGTTTACTGTCGGCGTTTTATAACTTGGAGATCTTAACATTTAATTTGTAGGATTGACGGAGTATTTTGCAATCGGATGTTAGACAAGCACATGCGAAATTATTGAATTATGGACGCGAATTCTTTACTGATACTGGTTTCACAGAACTGTCATCATACCTAGACTTCCGACTATTTAAACTTAAACAGATATATTTGTAAAACATTCAAAAAACAATGGAATTTTAGATTCCGGAAAAGAATTTCCTTTCAGTTTTAGTCTTTCCGCAATTTATCAGTTCCGATGTGTACAACAGCCATGCACGTACGAGAACTATCCTACAGGGTTCAGAAGCATTATATTGTTGTGTTGTTTTCTTCTCTGAAGTCACAGAAATACTGCTACAAAACTTGTTATATTCTACTCTAAACAAAGCCATTGACCCAGGATGGACACAGGCGGCCCAAGCTTACAGTTTGTGTTTACGGTCGCGTATATTGAGGACCTTGAGTTAATTTGTATGCGTTTTTAAGGGAGCTCCTGGATCGGGTGATTTATAGAACTTAAAAACTTAGTATGGTAATCCACTCAATTGCTCAAAAATATATGATATTGTTATTCAACAGGCAGCAGGAGGGTTATATTTGCCTTTCAACATTTTTTCGGCAGCCATCGAAGGTAAAGGAAAAATAATATTGGGATAGGCTGTGCATATTTAAAAACGACGAAGAGATTCTTGTGCTCAATTAGCTGAAACTTTAAAAAATGGGGATAAAACGCAAAAATAAGTTATTTTTTTTAAAAAAAAAAAGCTGTTGCTGATCAGTTTCCGGTTGTTCCCTCCCAGTAATCAGTTCCCCTTAAATGCGACTGCTTTCTTTTTGCAAAGGAAGTCGGAAGCTACTAATTGATTTCGAATCGGTTTTTTTTT
>JAOBRG010362483.1:0-12483 GCA_027574985.1 Umimayanthus nakama | reverse complement strand
GGGCGGGGGGGGAGGGAGCCTCAAATGTAGTAAATATCCCTAAATGTAATAAAGGTCCCAAATATAATAAAAATTTGGTCCTAAATGTAATGAAGGTTCTACACGTAATACGGATTGTGTTCTTAATGCAATAAAAGTGTTAAATGTGATAAAATTTGGTCCTAAAACGCAATAAACCCGTTATTACACTAAGGACTTGACACTGAGGCCTCAAATGTAATAACAGTCCCTAAACGTAATAAATTATTCGGTACGATTTAAGATAGGTTTCGTCCTAATACGTAATTGTTGTTGCAACACTTTTTGCGAAAAAAACACGAGCGGTGTTTAACTTATTCTTTTTGTGGTTGTCTTTGGGGGTTTCATTATGAGAGAGCCGTTTGTTTGAGAGGAGTTTTTTTTTTACTTGAGAGGGTGCCGTTATTGATTAAGTGCTATTTAACAGCTGTAACAGCTGAATTCTTGCGTTTTAGTTTATTGTCGCTGGAATTTATATTTAAAAAAGAGAAACTCAAGGGCTATGAATTTAAACGCGAACGTTGGTAAAATGGGAACACAACGAACAGTTGTTGTTAGGTCTGGATTTCCCCGTTTTGCAGACTATAGTTTATGACCTAACATGAAGAGCAGCCCACTGCTGTCCTTCACGCATTCCTTTGCATCAACAATCTCAACCAAAAAAGAATATACATCATGAAAATATCACGATTATCGTTGGATCATGTGGAAAAAAAGTACTAGTAACAGAAACAAGCACAGGATTAGAAATTGCCACGGCCATGTGGTTGGTTGAGCAATTTGTATGGCCAATTTGCAGTTATGACGATATGCACTATCATACGATGCGAAAATGCTCCTTCTTAATGGTATGTTTAATTAGTTTATTTATTGAAAATTTATTTATGTTACGTTTAGGAGGGACCCTGTTTTTTACTCTTTGACTCTTTATTACATTTAAGCACTGCAGTGAGGCCTCGGGTGTAATAACGGGTTTATGACATTAAGGACCAACGGTTTTTTACATTTGGGACCAAACTTTATTACATTTAGGACCTTCTTTGCATTTAGGACCTAATCCGTATTGCATTTAAGACCCCACTCGTATTACATTTAGGACCTTTATTACATTTAGGGACATTTATTACATTTGAAGCTCATCAGGGGAGATAGGCACTTTCTGTCCCCTCATACACTTTCGATAATAAATCCTTAAAAACTAAAGCAGAGTAATGGAAATTCGTGAATTTTCCTAAACCAATATTGTGCAATTGGCTTATTGTCATAGTAACGTCATGATTGGTAGTTACTTTTCTGATACCTTACATTTTCGACACGAAAAGGAAAAGTTCTAATTTAAAAACACAATTCCGGCAGATGCTAGTAATCTATCAACGAAATTAAGTGTCGCCTGCCAGTTTATCTGCAAAATTTTTGTGTTGTTACAATGGTACAAAAATCTCTTAATTTTATAAAAAAGTTGTTTAAACAGTTCGTTATTTGACTGAACAAGAACGAGACAGTTGTCAATATATTTCAAGTCCCCAGATAATCAACAGCTATATATGTTTGCACCATCATTTTACATTTTTTCTATTCAGTTTGCAAAGAAGAAAAGCAATTCTAAAGAAAAAAAGAATATCAAAGCATTTGGAGCATGCGTTTCTTTAACAAAATGTAAGCTAACCATTTTTGAAGACAATTATTGAAAATGCAGTTTTGGCAAGTCATAACTGTTTGAAAGAAGATTCATAACTAAAAGAGGTCATGAGCAACCACCAAAACAGCTTGCGATGACGTGATCATGACATCATAGCAAAATAAGTAGCTAAAGACAAAAAAGTGGCTTATCTTTGGTCAGGTTGTGTTTGTGTCAGGTTTCTTCTTTATGTTCAAAACATTACCAAAACTACCCAGGAAATGGGTTATCATTCAAACGTCCGAGAGAAAGGACGTGAGGGTGTAAAATGGACCTCGCAAAACTTTTTGATCTTAAAACTGAAGCTTTAAAGCAATCAATTATAGTTCAATTATGAAGGAATAATGTCATCACTTACAGTTTATGTAAAATTTATTATGCAAACTAAGTTTGAATTAGAAAACAGTAACTTTTCGATAAAACTTGTGCTGAATTCCTATTTTTCACTATTCTCTTAATTACGTTCCTATTTCAAGCTGTAAAGACATGTTTTCCACTGATTTCCCAAAAGTTGCTACGTTAAACAAAATTTACAAAAAATTCGAAGTTGTGAACTCATTGAGTTAGCTTATTGCGATAACGGTAACCTGGTTGTCCAAGGGTTTGTAACATTGCAGACTATGCGTAGTTGTCTCTTCATTGATTGGTTGAGTGTTATACTTACGAGGTTCATCGTTTTCAAACACGGTATCCGCACTGGCTGAATGGCCAACGACACACAAAACGGCAACAAGGGCAGACCACATAGTTGGGTGGTTTCTTCTTCTGCTGAAACACAGAAGAAGTACATCTATTTTGCTAAGTTAGCACTTTCCAGGATTTCATATACGTTTGCTCCTTTCCTTAATAGACAAGTTATAATGGCAAAAAAAACTATTATATAATAACATAAGCGGGTATAGAATGGTATGTCAAACGAAACATATATTTAGAAATTTGATTTTTGTGGTTTTTAATTTTCAAGTACACCTCTATTATTTGTTTGCCGAGATCAGTTTTAGTAATCTTAGCTACTTTTGAATATTACTAGCACTGACCTATATAGTAGCTATATATTTAATAATGAGTGAGTCAATTCCAGTCACAAGCATACCCAGACAAACCGGGGGCATTTAAAAAAATCAGTCAAGTACCTTGCCTAGCGGATAATTTTTGTTAAAAAACGCCTCGCCTCTCGTTCCTTACTATGATGGTCTAGTGCATGCCCAGTCCATCAGACAAATATACAAAAATACAAGTTGCCATATTTTTAAATAGATACATACGTTTCAGCTTAATAGAATATAAAATAGGCCATGAAGTGAGACAGTCCGACCAAACAAAGACAAAGGAAATATTTTTTTTGATTCTATAAGTCTTTTAAGGTTACCGTTCACCTTGAGCGGTGTTTTCAGTTTTCCGTACTTTACTCCATTAATACGCATCGGATACCCACAAACCTACATATCAATGGAAAGCTTATGAAATTATCTAAATGATAGTGGAAAAATAATTGAAAAATGTTGGTTTAAAAACTAATACGAGCATCATAATTCAAACTGTTTATTTCTTTTCTAGACGTCAATGCGGCTGTCATTTTTATTTTCAACCACTTTTAGTTTGTTCATGAGATTCAGCACAATTTTTACTCTAATTCCGTCCTGGCGATTTGTCATTAGTTTTCTACAGGTATTTGAAGAAATTTCCATATTTGCAGCGTACAAAACTGCCCTGGTTGAGTCATAAGAAATGATTGGGGCGGAATTTCAAAATTCGCCAGGACGGTTTTCATCTTCAGCTATTGTTTTATGAACTTGCTAAATTTGACGGTATAAAGTTAAAAATTGGAGGAGCATTGATCCCTTGCGTTGTCGCAGTTTTAGCCAAATAATGTCTCGAGAAATTCACTCTTAAAGTACGCCGCACGTCATACAATTTCACTTCCGTTAAATCTTTCGTTCGTCATGTCTCGCAAAGTATTTAAACGTATTGAAAACATTGTTTTTTCTACTAGAAGCTCATTTAATGTATTTTTCAGTGTTTCCGCGGTCCTTAAAAGTCATTGAAAGTCCTTGAATTTAATTTTTTGTTTTCAAGGACTTGAAAACCCTTGAATTTAGACTCCGGTCCTTTGAAATTACTGAAAAGTCCTTGAAATAAGGTACAAGTGAGGTAAAGTCGTTTTTTTTGTTTTCGGTGTTGAAAGTTTCTATCGCAAATCGCGAAAACAAAATTTTGCTTTAATTATTTCTTGTTGATTCAACCGGAAATATCAGGCCGGAATACATGTTGTAAAAAGTAATGTGTTTCTTACCAACCCAATTGTGTTTCTAGCTGATACTGTTAAATTGCTTTGTAACAATAAAGAGCAATGTGTTGTTATTTCATTTAGCTCCTATCGAATGCAAAAGGTCCTTAAGTTTGAGTGCCAAGGTCCTTGAAAACGATTAAGAAAGTCCTTGAAAGTCCTTGAATTGGGTTCCTGAAAAAGTGCAAGAACCCTGATTTTTATTTTCTGCAAAAATCTCAATTTCGAAATTTTGAACCGTTCCAACGTGAACGGTATCCTTAAAGTATATAAATGCTCCTTGTGTGTCAAACGTCCGAGGTTTGCCTGGTTGGGTTCTTGCGGCTGGAATTGTTTTGTTTTTTATTTTGTTTTGTTTATTGACCAACATATAAGGTTTGCTCGTTTGTGTTCCATTTTTGTAATTGTTTTTGTTATTGTTTTTACACAGTAATACGTATTTAATGCAAATATATTTTTAATTGGCTAACAGATAACGTTTGTTTGTTTGCTTTACTGTTTTTTAAATTTTTTTATTATTATCTTTACTTAGCAACATGTATTTAATGCAAGGATGGTGAAAGCCGCAATACTTGAAGTACTGTAAAATCATAAACACTGAAGGCATAAGATATCTTTGATACTGATCGCTAGCTATACAAGCCTTACTTAGACAAGCGAGGCAAGATGACTGTGATCATCACATGCAAAATTTCAAGGTTTTCTGCCCCCCCCCCCCCAAAAAAAAATACAGAAAGCAAGATCGAAGATGAGAAAAAAACCGAAAACAGTGAAATTCCGTCTCAAGAATGTGTTTTGTTAGTTAGAAAGTGCCTTTAATGACATTCGAAATCACAGGATTCATCTTGTGCTTTTCCGACCTGTTTAAAATAAATAAAGGCACAAAACAATTTATATCAGGCTTAGGTGCTCAACTGGCTAACTTTACTTGTTAAAGGTTGGAACAAAAACTTGAAAAGGTTTCAATAGCTACGAATTTCATACACTGAGTTTGAATCAACGTACTTCCAGTTATACACGGAATATAAGTAAGTAGAAGTTCGTAGCGGTGCACAAGAGCAAAATATAAAAATTACCAATTCAATATGTGGATTTGCATAAAATTATCACAAACTTAAATGCAGCTGCACCCGATAACTCGAACTACTAAGGGTATTGAAAATACTTTGAGGGTTTTTTGAGTTTTGAGGTTTTTGAAGCAAAGACCAAAAAAGTCTTGACAAAAGAGGTTTTATGTGTTTAATTGTTTTTTATCAGGAGTTTTTATGAGCTTGCTTTTATGTCATGGAATATATCGAGAAAAGTAACTCGGGTGTGTTATGAGTTTAAGTTGTTTGATCGGGTATCTGTAAAGAATAGAGAAGTACACGATTTCAATATCAAATAGGCAGCACATTTGTTTTGAGTGAGTTGTGTTTGTAATAAAAGTTAATGAATGAGACTCTAAAACATATTTAAGACAACTTACTATTATTTGATAAAGGCGTGTCATTACTCTGCAAATTACCAGACTCAACCCATAACATACTTACGACTCATTGCGGTTTTTTTGTTTCTTGCTAGAAATCAAAACTATTTTCGCAATAACTTCCTAATGTGTTTGTACTCTATACGTCAGTTTGACCACATTTAGCGAATTCATTAAATTCGACTTTGTCTTTTTTCATGTGGAAAAAGGGAACAAGAAGTTGATTTCCCTCAAATAGAACTAACACAATTCAACAAATGAAACTAACACACGTACGTTATTACAGTTTCTTTCTTACCAAAGAAAGATTCGTTTGTTTCCTGTGTGCTTTTTTTCCCCCAAACGGATGCTGATCTGTATCAAGCGGTTACAGAAGTTGTTCAAAGTAAATATATTTTGTTTTCTCTCCCTTTATATCCCCAAGTTGTAAATTAGTATCATTAAAATCGTTATTTTTTCTATTCCTTAATAGGTGAAAAACAAAGAATAAAGGAATTCCTAGCCTTGTCCCCAACAATCCAAGCAAAACAAGTGTTGGCAACGCGAATAGTGTTTTATTTAGCAACACATTAACCGTTTGTATATTTCACGTGCAAGAAAACAACTGTGAACATAGCTTAATAAATACAAAGCAAAAAAGGATGTTTACGCAATGCCAATATCGATTCACCAAAGTTAAAAACATTATTGCACATTTTGTGAGACAGAAGTGGGGGGTGGGAATAAAAGTCGGAAGCACTTTGTGAATTAAAGAAATACCCATACCTCCTAAGACTGAATGCACAAAGATGTCTTAAGGTGTCTAAATAGAAATTATCAAACAAACACTTGGAGACATTCCACGCTCTATTTTGCTTCTTAAAAGGAATTGCTAGTGCTATACAAATTAACTATGTGAATATAGATAGCATGTGGACAATAGTAACACAAGTTTAAAAAAACAATGCTGTGATTTAAAAACAAACTCATTACGCCACAGGTTTCCAATTAGCTTCCGTACGGTCCCGGCGGGTGTCCGGCAGTCGCCAAACACTTTTGTTTTTGTCACTTACTATCATTACATAAAAATTGTTCTGAAAATATTTGGCTTATTAATTTGTGGTTCTATTGTTTTTAATGAAAACGTAAAGAAAATATTTGAATAAGTCAAAGTAAAACGGAAAAATTGGGGAACACCGTCTGAGGCACCCTTGAGATCCTTCCAAGAAAGTCTTGGTAAGAGAAAATAAATAAATTAATTTAACTTGTGTGTCCTTGTTTGTATATGCATAGCTTTTCGAGTCGTATAAGATTGTATTTATTTATTTATTTTTTAATTTAGTTCTCACGTGTGATATAAATCGTTAATTACTATTATATACTATTATGTGTGTGTATAATTTACCAGTGCCTTTTTCTCCTCGTAGAAATGAAAGACCACATTGATTGTACTCAATAATAATACGTTCACTCACAAATGGGAAAACGTTTTAAAGTTGTTTTTGTTTGCCTATTTTTACATTTCTAAGCATAACACTTCTTGGCGTTAAGCTTTGTTAAGTATCTGTAATTGTTCTAATCAACCAGTTATTAAATCCAGTACCAAACAATGAGGGAGAGTTTTTTTTCTAACTCTGATTTTGTTCCAAGTCGTTAAACCGTGTAATGAGCAACGGCGAGATGATTGAACACCTAAAGCATTGGAGCAGGAGCCCAAATCCAACTGTTTCATGATGAATATTTTCCAATATTGTGCAGTCTCGGCATTAATTGTGTTTAAAGAAAGTTTGCATACTTCGGAAACGTGTATAATGACTGTTTTTATTGCAGTTTTCTGTTTCCCGACAGTTTATTCATATTCATTTTGTAACGGTAAATACAGTAATCATTTGTTTCATCGTTTACAGCATAACATTTCGTAACTGATAGCCTTTCGTATGGACACTAAAAAGCAAGAGTAATTTAATCAAGTTATCAAAGTGGTCAAAACTCGTAAGAGGATGAAATGAAACGTTCAAACCTAGCCTCCCTGTAGAGCAATTTATATTTTGCACAGTAAAACCCCCCGCAGACCTTTGCGATAGCATGTAATTTTCGACGCATGGAATCAAAATCGTATCAAATCGCTCGTTTGCACAGTGTAAGGAGGACAGTGACGCAGTTTCCATCGCATGCAACAGCATTTGCATGGATCAAACATGTTTGATAGTTTTCACACGTTGTTGCACTTTGTTGAAGCTCTGGGCATGTTTTTGCGATGGTGTGCGGTGAAAATGCGACAACATGCGACAAAAAATTACTAACCAAAATTTCTTACCAATGAGAGACCAACTTTAAAGCACGAGACATCCAGTTTGGTTTCAAATATTGCGGAGCGAGAGAGTCTATAAATTATTACTGTTTTATCATGTCACATCCTTTACACTCCCTCTCTTCACTCATGCCTCCTTTTCACTACTTATATCCCATTTACGGTCCTTATCCCTGCTTTACGCTTCCTATGCCTCCTTTGAATTCGTTATCATTCTTTATGCATCCATGGCATTTCTGCATGGAGAACATATCGCTTACGCATACAAACATTTAAGAAAATTTCATCGAAATTTGCGGGAAGGACAATACTTTCTGTTTAGAATGGCCGATCTATTGTGGTGTGACAGAATCCACACTACTGTATCGACTACAATTTACGGCAACGAAGGGCCACAATATATTTTGTACGATCAGCGTTACACCGCGGACGGTTTCGTTGTTGATCAGTGATTTACACTTTTCATTTGGAGCTGGGAAGGGGAGGGGGCAAGCAGGTTCCCAAAAATTTAGTTATTTCCAATTTTAAAATGAAGAGCCCTCAACTTTTTTCTCTTTCAAAATACCAGTCCACCACTTTATTCATTGAAAAATGGCATTAAGTAAGTCCGGTGGGAGCTGGGAAGGTGGGGGACAGGCAGGTACACAAGGTATTTTTAGTTAATGAAAACCCTCAACCTTTTTCTATTTGTAACAATATTTAGAAAAAAAATTGTCCTATTGTATAAAAATATATCCTTTTTAATGAAACTTAACAGTCTTATCTTTGCACCACATAATTGATTTCATATCTGTGTTCATCTCTCCCCAGGTGCTTAGCACACTAAACAAATACTAAATAAGAGAACACTCAGAAAACATGTGACAAACTTTGAGTGTTCATGCACTAAAATTTATTACGTTTCAACCTTCGGTCTTCATCATATAAAATGTTTTGATTACAATTCTTAAAAGCATCTAACTTGTTTACCATTAAAACAAACTACATGAATGCAAGCCATTTGAAATTATTAGCAATAAAAGCGATGGGAGGAACAAGGATTATGCACTTGCAACGACACGAGGAATTATAGTATTTTTAGCCATAAGAAGTTAATAAGAATTAATCGATAAAATTGTGCGAAAAAATTTCTTTTTATAGCGGATGCGACTTTGAAAGCGAAACTATTATCTTCTATGGGAAAAGATTACACAGTTGGGCCACCCAAAAGGCCCTCCTGGTCAGTAAAGCTATTGAGTTATCCAAATATGCCATGTTCTCTTTTAAACAAGTATTTTCTCGATAACAATTAAGTTGGTGTCAGAAAAAGTTTGGTCTAAAGCATTAAAATGGAACGTCAGTTCACAGGGTCTTCGTTTGTTGTCTGACATATGTGGTTTGTGATTGCATTGCAAAAAAGAGGGAGAGAGCCAAAATACTGTAGTTTACACTTTCACAGGTAGCCAGATAAGTGACGGTTTTTTGAAGTACAGATGACATTTCAGTGTGACAAAGTATTTGCTATCTGCAGCAAGATATCGCAAATACTTTATCAAACAAAATGTTACCCACATCTTTGATTCAAAATCACCAAATCAGTAATAATACGTGCAACTGCTTGCCCATATGGCCTGTTGGTGTATGATATGTTAGACCTTGTCAACACGTAGCCGGGTATTTTCGAAACGTAGATTTTTTGCTCCGAGTATGGATACCGTCCACATGTAACCGACGTTTTCGGACACCGAAAATGGAGGCTTTCAAATAAGCTCTCTATGGTGGAGATTCTTGAAAACGGCGATTTATTGTATTCGTGTGGTTGGGCGAAAACGGATGTTTTGTAACACAATACGTCATGCTTAGGTTTGAAGTTCGCTCTTCCGCACATGCGACTCGAAAACGTTAAGTGTGGCCATGGAGTTTGTATATAACCGCGAAAAAATCTCCGCCATCGAAAGCACTTGGCTGCATGTGGTCGGTCAAAATCGGTTCGAAATTTCCAAACACTGTAAAAAAAGCTCCGTTTTGGAGAACGCCAGGCTTACTCGCTGAATCATTGACATAGCACAGTTTTCAAACCGACCTGAGTTCCAATTTAGTAATGTTGGGAGATTGAGCTTGTATATATTGAGTTTTGAATATATTGAGTTTTTATGTATTGAGTTTATGTATATTGAGTTTGTGTTAAAGTAAACAACTTTTCTTTCCAACAATGACCCTTTCCACGGTTCTTGAGGCTATTGAAAACCTGACATTAGCTTATGTCAGAAATGGAAAAAGCAGGTAAAAGTTAATAACTGCCGAAAATATGGGGATTTAATGTTGAAAATGTGACATTAGTGAGGTTTCTTAAAACAAAAAAATTCCCGACATTTTAAAGAGAATCAAACGTATGGGAGTCTGCATGGGATGGAGGTTGAAAGGGCAGCGCATACCCTCACAATTGCAACACAAAATTCCGATACATTCGCTGTTAAATTTACAGTTCTAAAAAACTTTACAAGATCTAGGAGTTTTCAATATAAGCTCCTTAAATTTTCAGCACTTACTAACTTCGACCTGCTATTGCCAATCCTGACGCTTACAGAGTGCTACTGTCAGGTTTTCAGTTGCCTCAAGAACCATGAAAAGGGTCTTTTGGTGTCACTTGTAGGAAGAATTTTGAAACAAGCTCGACGCTTGCCTTCATAAGTGTCGATAAATGGACTCTCTTGAGTAAAAGATAAAAAACGAATGGAAGTATGGGTATTCTGGCATCTCCCAACGTCGGCTGTTATGGCACTGCGATGCTTGCTTTACATTAGAGCCCCCTTTAGAGTGATTCTTACGATCTACGAAAGATTACACGAGCATAAGCTCAGAACAAATTAATTAATTTTAACTCAGTAAAAGCTCGACTCGGACTGTCTTCTTTCAAAAAACGACAATCCCTTATTCCCTACACTTTCGTTGTTTCTGACTCAGGTTCCTTTTCTGCTTCGTTGTTGATTACAAGGTCTATAGTCTCGCCCATCGGATATCCTCTGGTCTCTACCAGAAAGAGGCACAGAAGACCAGCTACCAGAGACAAAACTCCCATTATTCCATAAGGCAGCAGTATGTGTACACGTGTCTGAAAAGTAGAATAAGTTGTAAGGGAATGACTGTTTGATATTTTGGGGAGGGGGAGAATGGATGCAGCTCACTCTCTTCTTTCAAACAAAATAATCGAAGCCTATTAAGGTCGTTTCACTGTTTGCAGTAACCGGCAGCCTTCTGTGCATGAAGGTAAATCTATAGGTCTTGAGAGATTTCATTGCTCCTTGACAAGTACTGTTCAGTTGAGGTTACCGTTCACCTTGAGCGGTGTCATTTTCAGTTTTCTGTATGTAACTCCGTTAATACGCATCGAATACCCACAAACCTATACATCATATAAAATTATCTAAATGATGGTGGAAAAATTGTTAAAAAACTTTGATTTGCAAACGAATGCGAGCATCATATTTCAAACTGTTTATTTCACTTCTAGACGTCAATGCGGTTGTCAGTTTCAATTTCAACTACTTTTAGTTTTTTATGAGATTTAACACAATTTTTGCTCTAATTCTGTCCTGGCGATTTTTAATTGAACGCGTCGTTAATATTTTACAGGTATTTGAAAAAAATTCGTTATTTGCAGCGTACAAAACTGCCCTGATTGAGTCATAAAAAATGATTAGAGTGGAAATTCAAAATTCGCCAGAACAATTTTCATCTTCCGCTATTGTTTTATGAACTTGCCAAATTTGACAGCATGAAGTTAAAAATTGGGAGAGCATTGATCCTTTGCGTTGTCGCAGCTTTAGCAAAATTGTGTCTCAAGAAATTCACTCCTAAAGTACGCCGCACGTCAGACAATTTCACTTCCGTTAAAAAGTCTCGTTCGTCATATCTCGCAAACTTTTAGACGTACATGTATTGAAAAACATTTTTTCCTAATAGAAGCTCATTTAATGTATTTTTGTTTTCTGCAAAATCGCAATTTCGAACTTTTGAATCGTTCCAACTTGAACGGTAGCCTTAAATTAACGTTTGGTGAAATGAGTCAGAAAGAATGAATGAGCCAACTTTTGGTTAAACTCGCCCCAGGCTCCCATTTTGAAATCAGCAAAAAAACCCAGCCAATTTAGATGTATTTTGTGCAAAATTTCCTAATCAAATACGGTGACCCCCCATTTTTTTTGCTCTTTTCATTAACAAGTTAATCAGTGACCTCAAATACTCGAAAAAATTGCCTAAGTTATCGACTTGCAGCGAGGTTGATGCTTTTCACTAGCCACCGACACAGGGACAAGCAACAAGTTTGACTCAACAAGTAAGCATCACTTTCAAAAATAACTTATTTTCATCTGAATAAATTCAAAAACTTTCAACAGTTGCATGCGTCTACGTGTCCTGTTTCCCGTATGAATGCTAACCTTCAAATACGATTAAATAGTTAATTTTTTAATACTTATAGCGCGCAAAAAAGTAATATTCTCTTTTTGGGTTTTACTAAAAGCAAACAATCGAACGAAAAGAGAAACAAAATCCATCACGCATTTCCAAACCGTTTAGTCCTAGAGGATAGTTCACAGCGCTTTCTTTGAAGATGCAAGATTACTTGTGAGGTCAAAATGATATCAAAGTTATTACAAACAAAAATTACCGGCCGTGTCTAATAAACTCTTATTAGCCGAGTGCGAGGTCCGTACGGCAAGTTATGGATCGAGTTTTTTCCTTCCTTTTATGGCCCAAGCGCG
>JAOBRG010362472.1:0-12483 GCA_027574985.1 Umimayanthus nakama | reverse complement strand
CAAACTGCAAGCCTGCATCTGGAGGAGCTGAATCCATAAGCGAGGAGACCCCTTTCTTGAAAACCCGTTACATATACATCTCGTTCTGTGTACAAGAATTAAATAAACTTTCTTAAATTTTTCTGATCAAAATTTCAGCCTGGTGATTTTTCTAAGCTTGTTCATAATTTTTGGGCAAATCTCAGCCTGGGTTTTCTTATAAGTATGTTCTTTTAAAGAAAAAAGCGTGTATACAGTAGAAATGTGGAGAAATAACTATCTGCTTGTTTGGTTAGCGCATGCACTCAATGAGTTCTCTCTTCTACTTCCTCTAGTTCTTTTACGAAACACGGTAAACGGAAGGTTTTAATTAACAATTTACAGGACCAAGAAGAATCGAAGAAACCAAGAGGGGGAGACCATTTGTGGGCCTGATCAATTTGTTAGTTAATTTTATATTTGTTTGTTTGTGCATCGGACCTGGAGTTTCAAACATCACAACAGATGGTTTGCAGGATTTTTCTTTAATATTCATCTATACCTGATGGTTCTGATCTAAAATCTTCAAGACTCGCCTTGTCTACTAGCCGTTTCAAGTCAAATTATCAACGCATTCAGTGCTTGTCGCGATTGCGTGCAAGTGACTTTTGTAATTATTCAAAATGTTTTCTTGCAGTCAAGTCGAACGTGTGCCAATGTCCCAAGTTTTTCCCAACCGCGCTCCCCTGACAAAAATATCCCTCTAGGTAATAACGATATAAAACAGTCCCTGAAATGAATGCAAAAAGCCTATTGAAATTATAATTTTGCCAAGTAATACTTAGCTTACACGTATTTCAGATCAAACGGTCTACAGATGGTCAAGGCATGGCATGGTTACACGTGTCTGTGTAAGGTCGGGTGAGCACACAAATGAAACAAAATCAAAAAAATATCAAAATGTCCCTCACTGCGCTCGTCTTCTAATTCTATCCATCAATAACCTTCTATCCAAATAGTTTAAACCAATGATTGTATTTTGTTTAGCAGTGGTTTCCTTTTATTCCGACGTACATCAAGTCAAACGATCTGTCATCTCATGGAGGCAAATAAACATTTTGGTTGCCGGTTGGATATTCCCTGTACTTTTGAAAGAATTGCTATTTTTTAGTCTTTAATTTTTTTTAGTATTTTCTACAACAAACAAACAAAAAGTATCATCATCCTGCTGGTCCTGCGAACTAAACCCTCCGGAAATTTCTCCTCAGTATTTTTTTCCGTTAGTCATTTTCTCAAAATTTCCCCCTCAGTATCTTTGGCCATTACTTGTTTTCCCCGTTACTCCGTCACTCGTTACTTATTACTCTGTTGCTCGTTTTTGTAACACCCAAAGTTTTGTTTGTCGTTTTGACAAATTTTTGATAAATGTAGCTTGGCATGAAGTGTAATGCATCGGCCCTATGCATGGTTTACTGACTGCAAGGCATTGTTGTTTTGTATAAATTTGGGTTTTTAGATTTTTATATGATTTAAGATTATTAAAATACACTGTACAATATTTGGTTCTAATGAAGCAAGAAGTTATTCTTTTTGGTCTATGAAATATGCATCAGCAGAAAGCAACGTTAACTG
Organism: Umimayanthus nakama; assembly: GCA_027574985.1. NCBI lineage: Eukaryota > Metazoa > Cnidaria > Anthozoa > Zoantharia > Parazoanthidae > Umimayanthus > Umimayanthus nakama. The sequence continues at coordinate 10,893 of JAOBRG010362472.1, read as the reverse complement.
GACAGGCAGTGTATTTCTTCTACACAGGAGGAATCCTGTAGCGGTTAGACTTCGATGTGCACAGCGCTGTGACAGCGAAAACGAGCACAGTGCTATGACAACGAGCACAGCGCTGTGACAACGATGGCGCGGATAGTATTGTTACAGCGCTGACGGTAACGGCGCTGGGACATCAATCGTTATGACAACGATGTGACAGCGATATTTACATTAGTTTGACAGCGATGGCAACTGACACTGCTGTGACAGCGGTGACACAACCGACAGCGGTGTGACAGCGATGTTTACATTGGTGTGACAGCGGACAGTGCTGTGACAGCCGTGAAAACTGACAGCGCTGTCACAGCGATGTGTACATTAGTGTGACAGCGCTGTCAGTTGCCACTTTTTTTACGATGATATGCACGTCGCTGTCACACTATTGTGTACATCGCTGTCACACTAATGTGAACATCGCTGTTACAACGCTGTCAGTTGACACCGCTGTCACAGTGTTGTCAATGTCATCGTTGTTGCACCGTTGTCAGTTTACATCGGTAACACATACACTAATGTTGCTGCCATTGCTGTCACAGCACTGTCACTACCATTAATGTTACACTAGTGGCATATTGTCACCGCTGTGGCATTATAGTGTGGACAGCAGTGTGACATGAGCATAAAACTAAACCGATGTGCCTTCGCTGTGGGATTCCTCCTCATAGGGTGCTTTGATTGTTCGTTGTCCGTGGACACTTCAAGATGGCCGCTTAAGGGCGCTGTAATTAACTTTTTCCTAGTCGGCAAGGTTTTACTGAAAAAAAAGGAAACCTAACGCATCAGAAGAATTAATTTAAAAAAGTAGCATGGTAAAAAACCAAGAAAAAATTATCTTATCATAAAGCTACTTGTTTTCAAAAAAAATTATTCTGTGCGTGCGTCCTTGAGGGCGGAAAAGCTGACGTCAGCAGAGCGCGCTAACACAAGATGTACCGACGCACGAATAATTGTTCGATACAATCGATGTGCTGCATTCAAAAGCGGGTAAATTTCTCCACCTAAGAACTAAAAACAAGTCAAGTTTTTATTAAAAGACAAAGACAAGGAAGATATTTTCCAATTTGCAACACTACATCAATTTTTTTTAAAGAAAATTCACTATTTGCTTACAACATTAGTGTGAGAAGAGTAATCTCGAACAACACTCGAATTTTCAGGCTGAATTTGAAGTAAATCAGTTTTGGGATTAATCTGTTCCCAGAAGAAAGCATTAGCTTCAAAACTCACGAAAATGAAGAAGCTAGGTGAACAGTGCAACAGTTTTGGGTGTAAAATGTACTGATCGCCTCTTGTGCTAAGTTATTAATAAAATACTAGGTTTAAAATAATTCCTCGACAGAAGAGAGTATCTTTCTCTTTGCTATTTTAAAAGCTTTGTTCTTCATAAAAAGTAAACAACATTATGTAACAAAACGATGGAAATCCAGGTCTTTTAAGAGTAAGATGGACAATTGTCTGTTTTCGGAACGTCAACGTTTCAATAGCAAGAGTGTTTCAGAGTTGTTTCACAATACCTAATTGTTCAGACGATCCTTCTTGACAACATAGACTCGCAGGCAGGGGGACAGCGCTGTGTGTGCACGCATCCCCCGGAGCCAAAAATGTCAGCCTGATGTGATAATGAAAGATTTTAAAATAATACAAAGAACAAAAAACGTGATAAAGGTAGAACTGACAGTTTCAATGCATTTCATTTCATTTTAATTTCGTCAACTTCCAAACCTTTATTGAATCATTCTCTCGACCCCTCCCCCCTAAAACCCATTTTGCTTGGTCCAGATTTGAGGTATGTCCCCCCCTCCCCTCCCAACCCTGCCAAAACAATCCTGGTCTAAGGGCTTGCTTGCATCATGTGATCTTAGGTTCATTTAAATCATTTGCGTGAATAAATCATTTATCTTTATATCGGAATACAAGCGGAACATTTTGATCAGCTGCTCTTTGGAACACTTTGTTCGTTGAAGTTGGTAAGTATTTCCCTCAACTGACTATACGGGCATGTGGTACACTATGCAAAAACTATACAAAACTAAAGGGTCTTTATACTTTTGTTTGAGAAATCTTAATAAGGCTCTGGTTTTCGCCAAAAACGTTATTGGCTGTAAAATTTTGTTAGTTTGCTCCAAGGATTTTGATCGTCATGGATCGCCACTTAACAGATTTCAGAGCAAAACGGGCTGTGTTGCAACAACAACAACAACAATATCTTTATTTGGACTCAATGATTGGGATTTCCTTCCTCTGTACGCACTTTGAGTTTGCAGCTTGATCTTACATAGGGTAAAGGGAATCGCTCTAAAATATAATGTCAGGGTTTGAAAGTTTAGGCGAAACATGCCCTTGCCAAAGTAAAGGTACATGTAGGTATCCTGGTGCACCGAAGGGATTTAGCAGGGGAAGCTATGAAATTGACTACGTATTTGATTGTTTTAACTTGAACCGTTGTTTGTGTATTGTGAATAAAGTTTAAAAAGTGAAATTGCAGAGCAGTTTATATCCTTATATGTGACTTTTGAGGGCTGTTGTCACTGTCAGCTATGGACAGCGCTTGGCAAAAGGGAAATGAACTCTCTCTTTGAAGATTCGGTTAGTTGTACATCATTTCTTCTTTCCCTTTCCTGTTCTTTGGTACATAGTTTTTCACTGGCAATAAAAAGGGTCGCGATCTACCTGGCGTGTTGTAGTTAGATATTGTACTAAACATTATGCGATTTGCGATAAGTGTATGTACGTCACAGCAAACTACCTGCGGTGATTTCAAAAGTAAGAGATGAATAGACTGGACTTTAATCCTGATTTGATGTGTGTGTATGTAGTTATATCTCCTGACGCTTCGTGGATTAAAAAGCTTATAAAAATTGCGTACGGGTATGTGCTACATTCAGTTAGGGAGGTGATGAAATGTTGTATGTGCGCATACTAGCAGAGATGAAGGAAGTTGCAAAATGTGGAGTTAGCCGAGGTTTAGGGAAGTTTGTACGAGTAGAGGGAAGAATAATTAGAATAGTTCACAATCTCGCACATAAAGATAGAGCAACAAAAAGTTAATTGAACTGTTTCGACTGAGCTGGCCCATGAATTAAGTTAGTAAGAGTATTCCATTTTGAAACGGTCGAGAGACATGGAGTTTTGGCGGACGTGCATCATATTGGACTTCGAAAAAATAATGGACTCTTAAGCTTTTGTCTTTATAGTAGCGAGAAGGCTGGCCTTTATCTCGAGCATAAGGGCTCAGGAAAAAGTTAATTGAACCCTCTCGTCGGATCGGGATAATCCATTTTTGAACGGTCAATGACTTTTTCATTAAGTTGGCGGAAGTCCAATACTGCAGTTCATCATATTGGACTGAACAAAATGAGCCTTTTAGTTTTTGTCTCGATAAACAAATTTTAGGTACATTTAAAGCTTAGTTATATCAAAAGCTTGATCGATGTTTATTAATTGATAACTTTGAGTGATAACATTGTAACGTGTCTACATTGTACCTGAGAGTAGTAGAGGCGATCATTCAGTTATATTATCCAAATTTCAAACATTCGAATTCAGAATATATCTCGATAACTGGATTTAGATCCGGCGATAAACATTCGAGATAAACACTTGTTGGAAGAGGTTACGTCCGTTTTGGAAAACAATGCACTTGCCTACAAAGGCCTACATTTGTCGAGAGTGGCTTCCTGTCGATTTTTTTCCCTTTCCGCTGTGAACTTTTAGCTATTCTGGAATTTTGGAAAGTACATGGTCTTCGTTAGCTTGTGCGTTATTACAACAAATTTAACTTGTCTTTTAAGTTAGTTTCACTCTGCATACTATAATCCGTAGGAATGAAATGGTATACTGATTACGATAATGATGATATCGTTGACAATGATTTTGACAACGAAATGCTTAGCTAAGTTACGAATGTGGAAGGCAAGCCCAATTTTGTTCAAATCCAAACATATAAAATGTCAAAAAATAATTTTAAAAAAATTGGGATTTGTTTTGAGAAAAGTGATCTACAAGTATTGATAAGATACCTGGAGAGGTTTATTTCCATTAAGTCTGCCAAAAATATTATGAAACGTTGTATAATCCCCGTGTTCAGATTTTGTTAGTCGGTGAAGTCTGTTACACTCATCTCTAAAACCAGATATCAAACATTCAATTTATCTTATTTTGAGTGTTTCTTTGCATTCAAAAGACTTCAGATACTTGGTTTGTGTTTTGTCAGATAAGTTTGGCCGCAGTAGTAAAGTTATACTGCGCTGTCATATAAGTCGTGAGATTAAGGTTCCAAGCCTGTTTGCCGCTTTTCTGTTCCTTTTTTTCCTCAATAATCCCACCCTTCCCTTGAGTTTCCACATTCCTCTCCTAATAGCAAGTCCTTCATTTTCTCATTCCGAGTCCTTCATTCACTCCTCTTACCAAATGTAATCGTGTTTACTTATTTTCCCAGAATTCAGACAGGTTTCTAGGATGGCCCGAATTCTCTTTGTTGTTGGAGTGGTTCTGTTATTCAATCAGGTCAGTGCCTTCGAGAGATCGAGGAAACAGAACGAACAAACAACATCTAAATGGACCAGACAACAGAGAGTTAAACTAATTGCGTCAGCCTGCAATTTTTAAGGAATAGTTGAGTAGTTGTTGTACATTTAAGGTGGAATTTTTATTTCAAAATGGTCCCAGTAAAATAGCAATTTGGAATGCAAGTTCCTGACTTTTATTCAAAAACTTTCCAAGACAACGATCAAGGTTTATTCAAGAACAGTTAATGTTGCAAGCACCAAGACACATCTTGATCAATTTGGGACTACGGGAATAGCAAGTTTAAGTTCATTCTATTTACTTTTACTTTTAAACTAAAGCTCAAACAAAAGCCTTGGTGTTTCCAAGTAGTCCCAAATACAGACACAGAAGCATAAGAGTACAGCAAATTATTTTACAGTTAGTGTGCTGTAGCTTGCATCAAATCTCGTCCAATCTGATCTTTTTGTTAGGCATCGCTACAGAGTTACTCTCATTCACTAAAAACGCACAATAAAAAGATTAACATAGAATCTCATAGACGGCGATAAAAAAGTTACTTCGAAAATTTCGAGAGCTCTGTTCTCTTATATAGATGTACTTTTCTTGGGATATATCTCCCCGGATCTTTAAAATAAGATATAAAATCTGATTTAAATATTCCTCTTAATGTTTTCTTGAGCCCAACAATTTGTTGTTTTGAAAAACTCATATGTTCTTTAATACCGGACAAAATATTATTGCAGGCCGTTGTTCAAGCTCGGTTGTTGTTGCCATTTGGTAAGTTTTTGCATAGATACATATTGTGAATGAAGGTTTGTAAAATAAATTCATATATAATCAAATAATTTTAAGCAAACTGTCCTTTTTATGTGAGACTGCTTCTCTAACTGAAATTCGCCTTTTCCAGTTTCTTTGCATGCATAGATACTTCGACCTGTTTGGTTCTTTCTCTATTTCTGGGATTTTTTTGTCTTTCTACGTCTTTGCCTGTTGTCCTGTTCTTTTATCAGACTGACGGACTACCTGTACGACTGCCAGATCTTGGCATAATTGTTTCACAGCCTATTTTGCCACTGAAAGTTCCCAGCAAAATCCACTTGTACTTTCTTGCAATATTTTAGCTCTGCCTGTTGTTATATCGTCTGATCGCCTCTCTTTTGGAAACTTCGATCAAAAATACATGAACAGATGAAATAAAGGGTATTCTGTGTTACAATAACGTTAGTATGATATATTTTTAAACTGGGCCATGCAAGGGCGCAACTCCTTTGAAGGGTGAAGACGGGAGGGACTTGTTCTGTGGGCTTGGTTCATCTGGAACTTGTCCTCCGGGCTCCTACTGTGATACTCAACCTGCTGACTACTGGGCCAAATGTTGCCCACGAACAGGTTTAAAGATCAATGTTTTATTGTTATGATTATGGTTATATTGTTATTGTTGTTGTTATTATTAATTTGTGATAGTGTTTTGTTTGTGCGTTTTGAAAAGCAGCAAACAACTACTTGTTAATAAATTTAGTTTTGTCTTTGCTTCACACTTTCTTTGTGTGGTATATTTTTTTATGGCTACTCAGATTTACAAAAGACTTGTTTGCTTCTTTTCAAAAGAAACAATGACCATATTTAAAAACGCTTTTTCTATAACCATGAAAACCAGATGGAGTATGAATATTATAGCCGTGAACAGGCTCTCTATTAAAGCTGGGCGAAGTGAGACGCTCTACCCAACTCCCCTCGCACCTCGCTTCGCTCCAGCCACTTGATTGCACAGAGAGAGACTATTCACGGGCTACAATAATGAATCTAGTTGATTCTAGTTTATATGATTTGATTTTGTTGTAAATTTTCCCGCAGCTAAACCGGGGAAATGCCCAGACACTTCCGGCGTTATCACAATTTGTAAGCATGTGTCACCCGGATGCAGCTCTGATTATCATTGCCCTGGTAACCACAAATGCTGCCGACACGGATGCCAATCAAAATGCATGGCGCCTGGTGAGTTATTGCCAATTATCGCTAATATTAATGCACCATTTTGCATAGAATATTATCTTTATTCTCAGTTTCCATACATCTAATTTAAATTCGCCTTTGAACACGTGAAATCCTATACTTAAGTTTTTAGTGATCAGTCTTTGAAGTTTAGTGAGTCTATTTATTATTGTTGTTTTCAATATTCTTTTGTTGTTTTGTTGTTATTGTTCTTATTCTTATTATTATTATTTAACTATGATTATCTTATTGTTATTATTGTTATCATTGTTATTACTACTATTAAAGTTATTATTATTATTTTAACTGATATTGTAACCGTTCTTATCGTTCTTTATATTGTTACAATTGTTTCCATTATTATTTACCATTATAATCACCTCTGTGACTTTGTAAAGCTCCACTTATTAAGGTTTCCGTTCACTTTTGAACGGATCAAAATTTCGAAATTGAATTTTTCACGAAGTATAAATATACATTAAATGATTAACCCATACGTCCAATAGTTTGCGAGACTAGGCGGACAAGAAACTTTACCGGAAGTAAATTGTATGATGTGCGGTGTGCTTTAGGAGTGAATTTCTCAAGACTTTATTTGGCTAAAATTTGCGACAATGCAGAAGATCAATGCTCCCTTATTTTTTACCTCATTCTTTCAAATTTGGCGGTGTTCATAAAATAATCAGCTGAAGACGTAAACCGTCCTGGGAAGTTTTGAAATTTCGCTTCCATTCGTGTTTTTATGACTAAATCAGAGCAGTAAATAAGAAATTTTCTTCAATTCCTTGCAAAAAATTGATGACTTGTACAACAAAAAAACCCCAGCACGGAGTAACAGCGCAAATGCTGCTAAACTCGAAATCAAACTACAAATGATTGAAATTGAAACTGACAGCCGCATTGACGTATAGAAATGAAATAAACAGTTTGAACTATGATGCTTGCACTCGTTAATAAACCCAAACTCTTAAACAAACTTTTCACTTTCATTCAGATAAATGTATATGTTTGTGGGTGTTCGATGCGTATTAACGGAGTTACATACAAAACACCGAAAACACCGTTCAAGGTAAAATGTAACGTTAAACCTGGCAAATGTGCGACCCGACGACTTGTCAATGGGAAAAAAAGACGATCAATGACCAATTGAATGAATCAAAACCAAGATTTTTTACTGTTGTGAAGGATTCAAAAACAATTAATCACAATGTACATTTGTAGATGAATCGGCGAAATTTAAAAAAAAAACTCAAATGTAGAACATGAGTGCTTCTCTTAACCTTTTGTGCAGCTCCGGTCATTAAACCCGGCAAGTGTCCAGTCCCCCCATTTGCATTGTGTAAGCGCTACCATGACTTGTGCTCATCTGACGCCCATTGCAAAGGAAATCAGAAATGCTGCCGGTATACTTGTGGTCGTCAATGTACTTATCCAGGTAGTAAAATGTTTTCTTTTCCTTCGAATGGTGATATTCAGTGAAAGTTGTCTTTCCTAATTACTTATTAAATTAGGTTCGTAACTTCGTAAGAGTTTCATGCAGTTCACTTCTGTGCTCAGAAAATAGTTTAACTCTATTGGGACGGTGCCTTTTTACGATATATCTCTGTATTGGGAGTGTCTGCTGGGTTTATCTTCGTTTTCTTTTCGGGGGGAGGACAATAGTAAAATCATAAGTAGTTTCTTTTTGCTGGAATTTTTGTGCACATCATGGGCGGGCCTAGTATCTAATAAGCATCAAATCTGATGATAATGATGATGATGATGATTGAACAGATCTTGCTATGATTATGCTCTGATTATGATCGAAGAATCGAAAATGTTTAGTGCCAATTTTAACAGGTTTTACATTAAGTTTTATTTCTTAATGTGCATCAATTTAGTTAAATGCATTAGCCACAACAATTAAATGACATTTGGCATTAAGAAACCGTTATTTTATGAAAAAAGTGATAATATTGACTAACCTTACTGAGGCTAGATGGGATTTTTTCTCAAAAAATAAGAAAGTCTACAGATGTATCTGGGACAATTTGTTGAGTTTTGATTGACTCCAGGCCTTTGCGTAAAACGCTACTGCAGATTTTGTGATTACCTTAGTATTTCAGATCATGAGTTTATATTGGAGCAAAGACAGTAATATTAAATACCACGATATCAAAATCAAGGCCTGGTGGAACTCGGTTAAAACGTGGTTAACATGAAATTCTAATGCCGTTTGAAAACGAACCTTAAACTAAACTTAAAATGTTTGCTGTTGTATCTAGGTAAACAATTCCAGTTTAGCTTCACTGACAAGCCGTTGTGTACAGAAAAAAAAAACGAATAAAAGAACAAGTTTATTAAGGTTTTGATGATACCAAGTTATGCCGCATTGCGGCACTCTAGTTTCGTAAGTTTCAGGTTTTTGTGATGTTCAGCTATGCCCCCTTGCAGCTCTCCAGTTTCGTTAAGTTTGGGTTCATATGTTACTCACAAAAGCTGCCGCAAACAGTCATTCTTGTGAAACCTCATCTTTTCAAAAAAAAACGCCAAAAATCATCAGCTCTACATTCCTTGTAAAAGAGCCGCCAGGTTTGCACCTACTTTTTCAGATAACTAATTTCTGCGTTTTTCTGCGACGTTTTATCAGTTTATCAGTTTATTCGCCATTTATAGAGTGTACAATATTTGTGCATATTTGGGTTTTTTTTAAAAAGTAAAGAATGGCGAGGAAGTCAGTTTTGAAGCTTTGGGGCTAAGCAGGGTATCAGGCTTCCTCCTATATTAATGCAGAATAATAAAACGTCTGTCAATAAATAATCGTGACGAGATGACGGGTAGAATATATACATTGATTTACATTACAATTATTAAATTTTGTGTCAGAAATTTGAGATCAATTGTTTCTGAAATGAGAAAAAAACTGATATAAAATGAAAACACGTTTCAAGTTGAAATTAATTGGTTAAGAAGGCACCATAAGAACATGTATAGCCTCCAAAATGATAATTGTTCTTGCGTAAAAGATAGGCAGCCATATAAATTAGAACAGTGAAATAACCTGAGTAATAAGCTGCTGCAGTATTGGGTTTTACAGCAGGTACAGTTAGCAATTTTTTTCTACACCTGGATAATTTTTGTTACTAAATGAATGTTAGCTTATGTCAGTCAGTACTGCATTTTGTGTAAAGAAATTATAAGAACACTTGAAGAAACGTTTTCAGGCTAATTTCGAAGAATGCACCAAATTGTTTTAAGCGGATTTTTCAGCACTGTAAATGCTACTTTTTAGTACTTCAAATGTGCTGATTACTGCCTTGTAGTTGCTGTTCATCCGATTGGTTCCCGCTGTCCAAAGCCCACCGGCCCAGGTCTCTGTGCAGAGCTGTGCGGTTTTGGATGCAAACAAGGACAGATTTGTTGCTCCAATGGTTGTGGACACCAGTGCATGGATCCAGGTACCCAACTTATCAACGTAGTTAAGTTCTTAGTTGAGAAGTTAACTCTCGAAAGTCCAAGGGGGGGGGGGAGGGGGGTCAAATGCACTTCCTATAGGTTTTTCCGACCTAAAAATTGAAGCTTTCAAGCAATCGAAATGAAACTTTTGGTACTTGTAGTCTGATAGCGAGCGCAGTTTTTGACGTTAATTGAACAACGTCATCACCTATGATTTATGCGTAATTAATTATACAAATTGAAGTTCGAAATAGAAAACTGTATTTTTTGGAAATTTCGTTCTCATTTCTTCTTTTAGACTCTATTCTCAATTAATTTCTATTTTAGGGCTGAAAATACACGTTTTTTACTAATTCCAGTAAAATTTACTTCAGTTTTGCGTAAAACAAAATTTTTTGAAAAATCCAAGATGGTGGCAGATGGCGGACACGTTAGGAAATTTTTTTAAATTTTATAAACGCTCCCAAGAGTTTTTTAGGCTTATCTACAATGTTCTTTAAATGTGCATAATAGTTATTCTAAGAAAAATACTAATCTAATGTAAAATTACGTATACGCGGTAATTAGTAAAACTCAGTTATTATGTAAAAAATTAGTTAAAAGATGAAGTTTCAAATCCCTATTGAAACTAGTAAGGCTTGTGCTGTCCGTAACGTTACACGGTCGTGAGTTCCATAGGGTTACTGCTCGATAAAAGAACGTGCTCTGGCCGGCAGCAGGCTTATACCGAGGGATTGATAGCTTGTTTTTGTTTCGAGTGTTAACAGAATGGGTACTTGAACGTGTTACAAATTTATCTGATAAATAACTTGGGGCTAACCCATTCACACACTTAATCAAAGTATCCTCTGGATGCTCGTGGAGTGTTATACTTGTCAAGGAAATGCAAACGTACCAACTTTAATATCGAGAACGTCT
>JAOBRG010362461.1:0-12484 GCA_027574985.1 Umimayanthus nakama | reverse complement strand
ACACACACACACACACAATCCTTACCTGCAGGTCTTAAATTCCGTAACGCGAGGTGGATAGACAAGTTGCCCAGCTCGTTTATCTGCAAAAAGCAATGTCTTTCTTTTTTAAACTTCCCAGGAGTTTTCAGAGACTGAGTTTTAGTCACTCAGTGAGTCACTTAAAAAAACTTAACATTTAGCTAGATTGCAGTAAAAGAAAAGTTAATGACTCCTTTCCAAACTTCAAAAAGAAAAAAAAATGGAGTTGTATTTCAGTTTTCCAGGGCCTATTTGTTCCAAATGGGATTAGCTCCAGCCCAAGAAAACAATGTTACTCCGCGATTGGGTTTACCTCCTTCAACGCCATTTCTGGTTTACGTCAATAAATGTGCTTGGAGTGTACTTCAATAATAAATTAGAAAAACCGGACGTGTTTCTAGATTGAGGTTTCGATTTTACATGGGCTTAAGCTCGAAACGTCAGTTATACACCAAACCGCAAGGCGAAAAACATTAATTACAACACGAGTTCCCATCTTTCTGATTAATCAGCAACAAGAAAAAAGTTACTGTGAATAACAACTTCAGTTCCTTAAACAACTCTCCATTCAAAAAGGAACTCATCACTTAATATATGTATCTATTTGAGCTCTTCATTTCACTTTAGGAAATTGTTTCCTCCGTTTAAATGTGTACAACGTTACCGAGTAATAATTATAACTATACTAAACTTGTAATAGGATTTCGTCTCGTCCAGTTCTGCTCCGCGCTCATCCAACTTTGTCTATCACTCGTAACGTTTACCGACCGAATTGGTTTCTACTCAGTTCTATCACCCGCATTACAAAGCACGAACGTAAACTCTAACATAGGATCAATAAACATCAAAGAAATCTTGTTGTATGTTTGTTGCTCCGCCAAGCTGCCATTTTGGATTTTGAAAGCAAGCGGCGCCAGCCGGAATTCCACTAACAAAACCACGCGGTTGCAAGCTGTTCGGCTGTTCTTTTTCAACGACTTTTGAAGGAACATTTATACTTTGGACAAATTTTCGAATCCTGTATAGTTTCAGACACATTTTCGGGAGAATTCGGAAAGTGGACGGGAAAGAAAAGAGCGAATAGCTCGTGCGCTTGCTTTGCAATTCTGATGCGGTGGCCGTCTGTAGTCCAAACGACGAGTTAAGTTTGTCTAGTCTACACACATCGCCGTGTTATGCTTCAACACACAACTCACCACAAACCCAGCCAAAGCAGCATACACTTGGCGATCGCCATAATCTGCGAGAAAAAATAGAAAACGCTTTGTCGCTTGAGAAAGCCAAAATAAGAACTGAAACTCGTGTAGCAAGAAAAAATTTAAACAAATACTTTTTAAGCAAAAATCAACAAATGTTTTGAATCAGTGATGCCAAAATCAGTGTGCACCTTCGGTTGCAATTTTATTTATATTTCTTAATTCGCAAAGGTCGCCCATTACGCGAATACATGTGCAGTGCAGGAGCCAATTATTTAAAACAAATGATTTAAAAGGTGCAGTTACAAGTGCAAGTGTAAAGCAATCAAGTAAATTCAAAACGAACTCACAGCAAAACATGTCTTTGGCCGAGCAGGGAATAGAAAGCACAAAGCAGAGCACTGCAGTCTTGTTATTGATACCAGACTTCTATCGATACATAGTTGAAATAATTACTTTCTTTACTTACACGGAACTGTGTAGAGTGGGTGATTGACGAAGTAGGCTATAAAGGCTGCAAAACCCCTGGAAACCAAACAGCGTCGGTAGTTATGAGTTACATGTACTGTACATGTGAATGCAGCTGCCAATTTTGCTAGCAGTCTTCAATTGTTTTAAAAATGCATAAAACGTTTTTACCTTTTATGGAATTAAATGAACGGAAACTTTTAAAAATAAAGTTATTGATAATGGTGATGGTGATGATGATGTTAATGATAATGATGATAATAATAATGACGACGATAAGAGGTTGATAATAATGATAGTGAGAATGAAAAAAGTAAGGATGAAGATGGTAGTGGTGAATGTGGTGCCATGATGATGATAAAGATGATGATGATAGTGATAATAATGGTGATGATGATATTGAAGACAAAGACGATGATGTTAATGACCATATATGTACATAGACTAATATGACACACTTTTAATAGATTGTATACAATTCTACATGTATAACGACAGTTGGTAGCTACGTACACTGTACAGCGTAACTACTTCTTGAAAAGATAGTATATCGTTATCCTTTTCACGAGCTGTCTTTTTCCTGATCCACAAAATTATTGGAGTTGTGCTGTGCTGAGCTGAGTTCGAACACGTCCAAACTGAGCAAAGGCACCCTAGGAGGGGGAGGGAGAGGCGAGATCGTCCCACAAGGAGTTGGAATACAACGATCATCCCCTTTTGGCTCACCGAATGCAATATGGATCAAGGAAAATGGCAGCTTATTTTAAAAAAGTACTTTAAAGTATTTAGAAAAATAGGTAACTTACCAGTAATATCCACAATTCTGAAAAGAAAAACATAACTCAGTATTCCTCGTTGCATTAGTTGGTTTAAGTACTGACTCTGTTTCGTAAGATTGAAATCATTACCTTTCTACAGCCTGAAATCTAACGTGAAAATTCGCACAACAACTGAAGATAATAAGCAGATTCTTTGGCCCCGTTCACACGATGCCGGATAAGTTTGAAAATGCAACTTTGAGAATGAAAACCGAACAAATGTTTTGCGCCCACACATGAAAACGGATAAAATGTTCTGCGTCCACACTACAGCGTTTTTAGGTGTTTTATATGGTTGTTTACTTTCAACAATTAGCAGCTTTAGAAGGCTCTTCAGTCTTGTCATTCTAAGTTTTCCCGCCATTCTTCACGGGCAAACAACTTCGTATACGAAGTTGTCCCACTACGCACTCGTTCTGCCGGCCGAATCCAGAAGTGTATCTTCTCGCAAGGCCGATAGCGCTGTGTTGCTCCATTAATGCGGAATGAAACTATTTCTCGTGCGCTGGCGTAATAAAGCAATATTTAGCTCGAAGAATTAAGGTGATTTAAGGAAATGAATATTGTCAACAACACAGAAAACGTCATGCTCTTCGCCATGCTGAAGTACTTAGGAAGATAAGTCACATGAAAAAATGACGTCAGCGTATTCGAAAAGTTACGAATACAAAAAACATAACATACACACTAACATGAAAAAGTATCATTTTCAAATTGTTCCACTCTGGAAAGCGTTTTCAAAAAGTTCCGTTTTTGCGGATCTTTTTATGCTGATACAAGCGTGTTAGTGTGGACGGAAGGCGTATCCGTAAAATAAATGTTGCGTTTTCAAATTTATCCGGTATAGTGTGGATGGGGCCTTAATAGTAAAACTGCACATGTCATGGGTGATCATACCTGATGTAAACCAAAATGCACCAGTGAGATACGAAAGATCGTTAAGACGTTTAAATGCGGGCCACTTGATATATACCGTATGTGTGAGAGACGCCACTTTGTAACTTAGAAGTGTGAATTTATACAGTTTATTTTATGTGTCTTAAGAGTTTTAACGTAAACTCGGTGGTTGAAGCGTGATTGAAACCCGCTCTTTCATCCTCCTCTCGTCATGAGGGTACAGTTGCCAAGAGTTCTTAGCACATGAAACCCTAAATTTTCGTAAAAACGCAACGAAAGTTCATAAAAAACTCAAACCAATTTTACACAACGTTGTTAAAGAACACGGATGATATCGCAAAAGGATATGGCTTCGTCTATGCCTACTGGCTGAGTTACATTTGCAAGGCGTTGTGGTAAAATGTGCACGTAATGTACAGCCATCATGTTTTTCAAGATCAACAGACAAACTGTAAATGGTTTTGTTATCAAGGTTGCCACTGTTAACTGGATGAGAAATTCAGGGACTTTTCCAGGACTTTCAAGGAACTTTTCGAGCAAATTCAAGGACATTTTGAACCAAACAAAATACGCTACGTCAAAACATTTTCTTCTTCAGTATACTAATTTAGCAATGAACTTTACAAGATTTGCCTTCAGGAAAAGTTCAGCCTCCGTTTTTGTTTTCAAACATGGTTATATCGAAGGTCTAACGTCCGATTATGACAATTTTGTTTGTTTTTTTCAATAAAAGGTGAAAAAGTTTAATTGCTCATTCCAGGATTTTCAAGGACCGCAACTCAAATTCAAGGATTTTCCACTGAGGTCCTGGAATTTTCTTTTTCCAATTCCAGGACTTTCCAGAATTTTCAAGGACCATGGCAACCCTGTGTGATATATATATGGGAATAAAGTCTTGTTCTTGTTACATGTACATACCTTGAACAAATTGAATATGGGCATGGTGGCGTGAGAAAAGCGGTGGACAAAGAGGGTTTCCAGCAGCCTCTTGCCATAGTGGACCGACCAACAGATGGCTGCTATGCTGGAAAGAAAAACAAACTTGTTCATTTTAACATTTCGATATTTAACAAACTAGAAATGGCGTAAATTGAAGCTGACAGCCGCAATGTCGTCTAGAAATGAAAGGGCTAGTTCGAATTATGAAGCTGGAACTCGTTTACAAACAGAATATTTGAAAGCAATTTTCCCCATCATCTTGTTAATTTTATTAGCTTTTCATCAGTATAATATACACGTAGGTTTGTGGGTAACCGGTACACATTAAAGAAGTTACATACGAAAACTGAAAACACCGCTCAAGGTGAATGGTGACTTCAAGTAGTTTAACACCGAACACTACTTGCTAGTTAAGAGTGAAACAGGACCTAGTCGACAATACTTACTGTACAACTTTAGCTATTGGCTTGCTTGCCAGCCCGGCGCCATAAATAACGGCAGGTCTGGAGTAGAACAAAAGATAAACTGCAAGAGGACCAGCATACTCGGCCATAAACACCTGGAATAACAGAGACACTAGTCAATTTAGGCCATCATTGTCTCCCCACCAAATTAGACTTTTACATTTGACTACGCGCATATGACTTCTTAGCTTTTGAGCTTGTGTTGTTTCTAACTTAACGAGATCTTCAGCAATTCTCGTAGTAAACAGAAGGACGGCCACGTGATTTGACACAACGATTTTGCAAACTCCCATCCAGAACACCAAAATGTGGTACTCGTAATCGAAGTCACCAATGTTGGTTAAAGCCTGGTTCACACTAGTGAGATAAGCACAAGCACAAACGCCAGACATATACACGCGCAGAATCAGTCACCGACAAACCAAGCTATTTCTTGTGGGGGTGGGGGATGGTTGGTTGCTACAGTGATAAGTATCACTGAATCTCAAAGTCCCAAATCTGTTTAACATTGTGTAGTAAATTTGGTTTATTTGCTCCTGATTTAGATATGAATTGCACTTCAGAGAACATTTATTTTTCTAGAACTTTCATGTCACTGTCACTCCATTACTGGATTAAGCTTGCTAAAAATGTAAACTATATACCAAATAATGTATGTACCCTGTTCTGGATTGGAAGCCTCAAAAATCTTCCTCATTTTTTAGGTCACATATAATTTTTATACTCTATACTACATGTATAATGTATACTGTATGTGTATGTAACCTTGATAAATAGAGATATAATGAAGGTTTAACTCACAGTTTTCCATGCAATTTGAGGACCTAGATGGAAACAAAACATTACTTGATTAAATGAAAATGAGCCACATGTCTTAGTTTGTTTACTAGCTGATACTATTTCTAATTACTGCTGATGAAAAACTGTCAACCACCAACTGGAAAGACTGGTTTCATCATACTAACACAAGAAGATCACTGGTTGGCTGATTTTAAAGTTACCATTAAAATTATCACTGACATTATAATTATCACAGTACATTTATGTGTATTTAGATATGATGAAACTTAACATGATAATAAAACACTACATGACTGTGTACCTGGTACAAACTGCTTCAAATGTACCTACCCGTACTGCACAAGCTTATTGGAAAAACTAACAGAAAGTTTATTATTGTCAGCATTTTTTGATGCACTGTATCTGTATAGTGTATATGTACAGTACCTAGATCTTTGAAGTAAAGTTGGACAGTTTCTCCGATTGCAAGTGACTCAAGAGTCTCTCCATCTTTCAGAGACTTTCCTCCTGTGGCAAGATACAATTGTTATTGGTTATATAATGATAATAATAATAATAATAATAAAAAATAATAATAATAATAACAACAATAATAATAATAATAATAATAATAATAAATATAATAACAATAATAATAATAATAATAATAATAATATTTTTTACAATAATTAGCTTTCTTTCATTCTTATCTATATGAAGTATGTACAATCAAATTATTAAAAAAGGTAACTGCAATATTTAAAAGTTTACTAAAAACACTGATTTGTCCCCTTTTTTAAAATAATTATAATAATAATAATAATAATAATTATAAAAATTAATAACATTAATAATAACAATAACAATAATAATAATACATGTAGTTCTGACTCTTAATTCAGCATGAAGCTAAAACTCTGAGGGGACTGTACATGTACTGAAGCAAAAACAACATTAATTTTTTAACAAAGCAAAAACATTGTTTGAAACAGTAGGACTACAATCATGAGTGAAACTAAAACTGGTACGTGAAAATCCATAAATTTAAAACAATAAAATTTAGGACAAATAATTATTATATTGAGGATGTTTATTTTCAGACAGTTTCCTTACTTGTCAGACACACTCTATATAAAAAACGTCACAGGAAAAAATTTCGGACAAGTTAATTAATTTGGGACACACAGCAGTTTGTCCGAAATTAAATCTGTCCAAAAATTTATTGATTTCAGCCTGTTTAATTAAGTGCTGAAATAAGATATTAATGAACAGCAATTACATACATGTACTAACTTAAAAAATCTAACATGTGTTGATGTCAACAACACCTGAAATCCATGTATGGAAAGCTTTCAATTGGGAATATGCACTTATCAAATAAATGAGCATGCATTGTAAATGCAAGGGGAATGATGCAGTTATTTTAACTTATCAACTGAAATCCAATATGTTACTTTTGATCTGTACATGCTCCAGTATGAATAAAAAAACAATGGCTGAATGGAACAATAATTCTCCTTTATTACTTCAGTCTGTCACTGCCCAAGGTAAAATGCTTCTTGAACTTACTAGCTTCCAACTTAAAAGATTGCCGTCCAGGATAGTACTTTGGAGCTGCAGAGAAGATTTAGGAACTCATATAGAAGGTTATTACATTATTTACAATTCAACATAATTATGCCTGGTTTACATAATTTGATACATGCATGATTGTCATATACATAAATACTTGCATTGTACATACCTAATATGTTGCCGCAGTTATTTTTTTCAGTTAATTCTTAATTTTATCTAGTAGTTAATCTTTTTTCGAACTGCTTTTAATTTTTTTTATTAATAAGTAACAGACTGAACTTTGCTAACTAGATAATTATTGCTTATGTACACCAAATGTATATACGTTTATGTACTTTTTTGAAGTTATAAATCTTTTAAGGCAATCATGTGACATACTCTCCATTTTAAGTCTTTGTTAATTTGATATATCTAATAAAATCATATATCTAAGGTTTGTCAGGACTATTTTAAAGCCCAATAGTTACAGTAACTACCGATAACTAACTATACAGTCATGTACAGTGACATATTTTCCCAAAAACAATTCAGGTTTGTCAAAGCTTAAAGAGAGCCCTTTCATTTGTTAATTGTGCTAGTTTTCTTAAAAAATCATACTTTTAATACTGCATAACTTTCTAGAATAAAAAATGTGAGCCCTTTCAAACCATGTTAATAAGGTTGACACTAAGATACTGTATTGTTATGAATAACACGATAAATAGGTAAAATTGATGTTTACACAAGGAATATTTGGTTCAATCTATTCCTGTTCAAAGGAGACTTAATAAGTACAGTTATAAATGTACCTTTTTTGTGAAACTTTTCCTTAAGCTCTCCAATTGTTGTACAAGGTTCTAACTGAAGGAAACCATAATTATCCGGCAGTTAAATTTATCAACAAGCAGACAGACCACATTGAGCAATATAATATACAAACAGTAAATACATAAGTTACATGGTTTGTACTTTTGGTACATGTGATTTACAAAAATTACAGAAATTTATGCTCTATTTCTGAGAAAGTATCATAATTTTAATTTTTAAAGCCATCCACCATCTGGAAAGCTATATATATGTACATGTTAAACAAACATGTGCATCAAACACACAACATACTGTACCAGTCCAGAGGACTGCATGCACAGATACACGTTTTTTTTTTAATAAGAACCATTAACTTTCGGCTCAGCCTGGGCTGTTCTCAATTTTTGGTGATTTCAGCTTCAAGTTGTTCTTAAATTGTTTTTATTTCCTGATACTTTTAACAGAGAATTAGTTGCCCGGGACAATATACGCAAGATGGCACTAAGAAATTTGTGTTTGCTATTGTTTCATTCAGTGAAAAAATTTGAAACCGTCAACACAGCATCCATGAATGTGACGAGCTTGCTTATATATAATCACTCTTCCAGCACCCGCACCCATTGACCAAGCTAAATTCTGACAAGTTTTGTTTTCATGTACATCTCAATCTGTGTTTAAGGAACTATTCAGTTTCTTAAATTTTTCTGATCAAAATTTCAGCCTGGTGGTTGTTCTTAGCTTGTTCTTAATTTTTGGGCCAATCTCAGCCTGGGTATTCTTGTAAAGTTTGTTCTAACTTATAAAAAGAAAAGAGTGTACTGTAGTATAATCATGTAAGTATGACAAAGGATGACTTTTCCCCCTGAGTGCTTTGTTGTATGTATGGGTACCGCACTGTTTTGTATATATACATGTACTTGTAACACAAATAGGATTACACCTTTACTCGAATGAGCAGGGCATACCAACTCTTTCAATAAAACTGCTATCAGTAGAAACCCTACATAATATACTTTGTACTAAACAAATGTAATATCATTTATTATAAACACTTCTCAAACTGTTTATGCAAAGATGTGTTAAATATACATAGATTCTTGTTAATATATAGTTAAGGGGGAGCAACAAGGTACGGTTGAATTTTTAGGGCTAATTGCATCATAAAGGCTAGTATCTCCATTCAAATTACATGTAGGAATAATTATCACAAATTTTAATCATTAGAAGGAACACAGTACTATAGTTGATAAAGGCTTGCAAATATTTTGAAAATGTTTAAACAAAACATTGGAAATAGGTAGGGGGGAGAATTGTTAATTTAAAGAAATTTTAAGTTGTTATGAGTTTTAAGTAAGTTTAATATTAGTTTTTGGAGTTAGTATTTAATGAACGAATGCCAACTCACATGCGATCAGAGGAATGGCACTTGCTCGCTTAGGGGAAGTGTTTGTTGCATTCTATTAGTATTTTCCCCCTTTCAAATATTCTCACCAGCTCATCTAATAACCACCAAAACCTAACCTGTTGTATCCCCTTAACTCTGGTTGAAATATGATCATTACAAGGTCTACATGTATAGATAGATAGATAGATACCTTTATTTAAACTTATAGAATGTATAAAAAAAAACATGTAAGTGTTTATTAAAACTTCTATTAAACTTTCAACAATTAAAACTGTGTGACACTCGGTGGTACATGTACTCAAACTTACGTCTTCCAGTGAAGTGATGATCTTCAGAGTTCGTGTATCTGTTATGTCCACCTACAGTTTTAGAAAAACTTCACATAACTCTTATTTATTTTGATTCAAGTACAGTTGCATACAAGTCTGAAGGTGATTTTTATGTCATTAAAACATGAAAATTGTTAGAGGAGCATGCTGCAAAACCTGGGATTCTTTCAATTGTTGAGTGATTTTTCACTGGTCAACAAGGAAAATTGGGTGCCAAGTTTTTCTTTGAGGGCAAAAAATTTGGTAAGGTGTAAGCTGAACAGAATCCCACCTCTCCCCCTCAAGAAAACAGTCAAGAAGCCAGTTTCACAATCATGCGCAGTACGTTCAAGCAGTCGGTTTGGCGGGCAACACGCCCTGTAAACACGGCAGATTGTATGAATGAGTGAAGATATTGCTAAAAATGTTTTATAATTAATGTATTTCTATTATATTTTAAAAAGTTTCTCCGCTCATTCATACAATCCGTCGTGTTTACAGGACACGCTGCCTGCCAAACCGACCGCCTGTACGTACTGCGCATGATTATGAAACTGGCTTAGTGAAGGCCCTTGTGGAAAAATGTTTTTGGTCTCATGGGTATGGAATTATTTGACTCAAATTGAAAACCTTTTTCATTTAAATTGTATTTTCTTGATGTAAAACAATTAGTCCAGATGCTTTTTTGGTGCGTGATAAAATTGATTCAAAATTCATAATCCAGGATGGGGAATTTGATTTTGAAAAACAGTGAAACTCAGACAAGTCAATTGGTGTGCCCGCTGCTCCATGAACCAACCCTGGTATTACGGAGGATCTCTCCTCGCATGGTACCCGGGCGTGCCGGGGCAACTTTGGCCAGGGGCAATGGACGAATGGTATGGCACGTGCATTGCACAATGCAACGGTCTTCTCTAATGTTTGCTTCATAAACTGAGTTTCCGAATTCGAACTATTCTGAACTAACTACATAATGCATTATTCATGAATTGGAATTTGGTTTTGCCGGCTACTGATTGTATCCACTAAATGTAACACACTGCAAGCCACCTAGGCCTGTCAGTGCAGTCAGTTCTGAGTTCAGATTTACATGTAGCATATCAAAATGATGTAAGGGTGAACGATTACATTGCAAAACAAATCTACTGATTTTACTTAGTGTCTTTGAATTCGCAGCAATAAGATACATATTGAACTTAGTTCCACCTTACCTTCATTTTTAGAAAGATAAGTCAAGACCCTTTGCAGATGTTAGAAATCTTGCAAGATGAAGCAACCAAGCAAAGATGGCGCCGGCAGCTTCGTTACCAGTCCACTTCCAGACAAACACAATCAGACAAAAGCGTTTCCAGTGGGGGTGGGGGAGAATTAACATCGGTTGTTCTTTTCGGGTGTAAACAAGACAAGTTCGCGGCGACGGCAGCGATTTATTCAGTTTCTGACTTCTCGACTCATTTTTCTGATCTTCTTTACAGCAATACATGTTTTTCGGATCCAGAACTTGAAGGTAGGACAATTTATAAAAGTGTTTGCATGATCTCGCTCCAATTGGGATGAACAGAACTTTATTCCCGGTGTATTTAGACTTTTATTGTTTGCCCCTTGTTTGCCTGTTGTGTTGACCGGCTTGCTTGATTAGAAGTGTACATAGGACACATAGGTCAAAAGAAAAGAGTAAGACTACTGGAACCTACACTATTTTCAATTCCGTAACTATTCTGTTTTAAATGAACAAAAACGTATTTAATTCTTTTCAACAAAACGGTTCAGTCCGTTAGTTGCCATTATGGGCGCCAATGACTGTTGAAGTGCTATGGCTAGCGCTGGCGAAGCTGGGAGAGCTTGCCATGGCTGGGAGTCTTTCTCAGTCATGAATAAAATTCCCTATCGCTTTAGTGTAGTTTCGAATAATGAAACACATCATTTTAGTAGTTTTCCTGCCTAAGATTGCCAGGAACTGACATCAAGTTAAAATGCTTACATGTACAGCAACCGGTATTTCCCGAGAGACATTTTAAGTCTTGCATGCTCTTTCGACGAGTTCCTAATGCCCCATAAACTGAGGCGTTCGAGCCAGACATCTGGTCATGCCGTCATGTTAGCGACGACTGCAGTTTATCAATAGACCAAACAAAAAGCTTTTTTACTGATGCGGTTCAAGCATTGTTGAGTAAAAGGGGATTCCCTCCAAAAAATGTTGACCGCCCCAGCAGGAACTCATGCAAGATCATGTTTTGACGAAATCAATATTGCCTAGTCTCAGAAACATAAATATTATAAAGGTGAACGACACATCAAGTCGAAGTTTCAGGCTTGTTTACGTAACAATCGCCGATTCATGAAAATGATGAATTTTTTAATCAAAGTGACCACAGTACATGTAAGTTGTAATTGAAGTCGATAAAGATAGACAAGTATTTTGAGAGTCTTTTACTAGATAGTTTGGGACAAAGGGTGATGTGGGGCGAGTTATTTTAAAAAACATTTGAAGGAACTCTTAGCTTTTGTGCATTTAAGCCTTGCTTAGTTGCTATCTGAAGAGTGACATTTGCTTGCTTGCATACTTGCTTTAATAGGAATAGTGTGTCTCATTTGCCTGAGTATGTTCTAGATAATAACTTTTTCTCCCTTTTAAATCTCCTCAATCATCAATCCCCCTAGCTAACAACAAAGTATATCAAGTGTTTCCCCCTTAATTAAACAAGCGTTAAGCTAAGAATCAAAGAACATAAGTAAAACACTGGAAAAGTTGAGTATTTTAAGGGTTTTGCCAGCCTTTGAACTTGTTTGTTAAAAATAGAGCAGCTTTGAGATTGGGGGGGAGGGG
>JAOBRG010362460.1:11995-27183 GCA_027574985.1 Umimayanthus nakama | reverse complement strand
TTCGGAATTCTTCGGAAAAATCGGTAAATGTCGCAAAATGCTAAAAACAACATTCCAGCATTTTTTGAATTTTTTTTTCAATCTTCGGAAATTGTCGGAAGTGTTCGGAAATCTTCGGAAGTGTTCGGAAATCTTCGGAAGTGTTCGGAAATCTTTGGAAAAAAACGGAAAATGTTGCCAAGTGCTAAAAACAACATTGCAACAATTTTTGAAATTTTTTTGAAATCTTCGGGAATTGTCGGAAGTCTTCGGAAGTCCTCTAAAATCTTCGGGTTTTTTCGGAAAAAATCGGAAGAATATCGGAAAGTTCTCAAAACGATATTCCGACACTTTGAAAATTTTCGAAAACTTTCGGAAATCTTCGGAAATAATCGGAAATGCTCGAAAAACTTCGAAAACCCTCTAAAAATTTCGAATGTTATGGGATTTTTATGAAAATTTTTATGATGTTTCAGTCTCTCACAGCTGTGGACTGAAAATCAGATTCGAAAACTTTGACTTGTAATTTGCACTGGAATTACGCTTTTTGCACTGGTGTTACTCTTTAACTGCACTGCTCTTAGCCAATCAGAATCGAGTAATTTTTTCATGTATGTTATTATCAGTATTATTGTACACTCGTACTTAACATGCACCCGCTCAAACTAAGCGCATCCACACAGACAGACAGACAGACAGACACACACATTTACACACAGATGCAAGTACCTAGGAGTGGCTAAATCTTCAGCTCCGGTGCTACTGTCCTCTTTCTGTCCCTTCACAAACTCCCCCCACGGACTCAGAATCCAGGGGTCAAAGTTCCAGTTGCCTTCACCATGAACTCTGACAGGAGAGCCCACATACCGCGGATCGTCAATGGTTCTGGCACCATTGCTAAAGTGTAGCCTAAGGTAAAACTGCTGGTCAGATTGCGGATCAGCTTTGGGATCTTCATACAGCATAAACACGATCTGGGTCATGTAGTTGAGCTCAGACACCTCCCCTAAGTATTCGATGGCCCTCTGCCACTGAGCATCCGGGATCTCCTGTGTGAGCAGCATAATTAACTTACCCAAGAAATAGCAAGTAATTAAGTGACTGCTGTATCGTCTTTGAACGCATTTCTCAGTTTAATCTGATTGCAAGAACTTGTACATTTTATAATGTCATTGACGGAAGTTGTTTCTTCAGCAAGCAAACAAACAAACAACAGTTTTCTTACTAAGCTCGCAATGCCTTCGGGATGGGGTTTTTTCTAAGCAGGCGAGACTATACGCACCGATTGGCCAATTCTTAACACGTGACAAAACTATTTGTGCCCTCTGGTTTATATTTATGGGAAACAAAAATATTAAATACAAATGCAATTAGATTGGCAGATAATAGTACCAAGACCACAGTATACAACGCCTTTGTTGTAAAAAATAATAACAGAGTTCTTAAATACAAGTTCAGTTAAGAAATCTTTAATGAGGCAATAAAATTTTAGTTAAAGTAGAAATCGTTTTTAAAAAAACATGTTTGTAAAGAGTCAGTACGAAAGCCTCTTAATTGTATATTTTATAAAAATGTTTATTTATGCGATGAAAAGTGCTTTGATTGAAAAAAATAAAATTGAAAGACCGCCAAGCGCGATGATACAACAACAATAATAATAATAGAAAGGAGAGAAATAAGTTACTTAGGGCATGTTTTTCTGAAAGAACTGGACCCAGGTTCTACATTACTAATGAGCTTTATCTTTTCTTTGACCAAATCCTAAATAGTATCGTGAATTCTCTAAATCTACACATAACTTAATTTACACTAAACTATCTTATCTTAGGTGATTGAATGACGCAAGAAACCTGAAACAGGAAACACGACTCGTATGTAAAATATATCTTTTAATGTTTTAACTTTTAATTTACCTAGCACTTTAATACACTCTAAACACTGCAAACTGTGATTCCTTGCTCCTTCAACCCGTCCAAACTAAAAAGAAGATACGCCTTATTGCATCGATATCTCACGGTTAGGCAGAAGATATCCTACAATGCTATGCAGGCAAAATTAGACACTCGCAACAGACGCAATTATTCTGATGATCTAACCCAAGGCAGTAACGGAGGAATCATAGCGATATATGTGTAATACTTATATATGAATTTGGAATAGTTTTCGGAGTTGACCAAGAAACTGTTCATTGCGCCTTTCTTAAAGAACCGTAGTCACCTAACCGAATATCGGGTGCCGCTAAATTGTTTTTGGCGAGGGGAGTTATACGTGTTCTCGTAATCCGCTTCCATCCTCGCATTCAGTCGATGTATTCTTGTCCTGAAACGATTTGTAGATGGTTTACATCTTCCTTGAGTGTCTCGAAGAGCCATTTTTCATTTAGAAAACATGAACCAAACAAAAACAAACATATAGGTGACCATGGTTCTTTAATTTGGAAAGTCATGTTAAACGCTTTATCATTATCGTTATAGCTGGCACTTACAGTAAACAGCTTGCCGAATCTCAAGGCGTTGGTGACAGTGTGGATGTGGCTTTCACTCGTGAAATAAAGCCGTGTTCGAACATGGCGGTGAGGCCTTACCACATCACGTGAGTACCTAACCAGAACAACAGTAATGAAAGCTTTTGTGGCGATGTGTCACATCTTTATTCTAAATATGTAATGTAAATTGGAACTACGAATACCTTCAGAAGGGGGCTCTTATTACCATTATCTTCATTGTTTATCTATTTTATCATTCTTGGTTTAATCATAATTGTGTTGCTGTTTTTTATCAAATAGATGGATATTCTTGAAAGAAATAGTGTAGTGTCGAAAACTATTAATTCGTTCAAGAAGAACCATCATTAGCATATACAAACTCGGTGACGTTGGTATTTCAAGCAATCTGATTGGTTCGCTATCTCTGACTAATTAACAAGGTGAATAGTGGAAAAGGGGAAGAATGAAGCAATGGCCGGAACAAACCCCCTTTTTGCCAAGGTGACTGAGAACGACGTCAACTTTAACAGACATTGTTGAGGATCGCCAATTTTTATGAAATCTTCAAAACTCGTATTCAGAGCCGCAATCTTTGTGCAAACTGTAAGTTCCATGCATAAATTGAGCGTGGCAATGAGGCAGTGAGCGCATGCCCATTACTGTTGATACGTTGGAAGAAATTAAAAGAGACCAAACTGAAAATTCTTGCTTACTTTTCTTGAGTAAGTTGTGTTGTATGCTAATACAATTATTCTCTTCAATCTCGGAAAATAGTGGCTTTTAGAATGTTGACCTCCATGCTTCGCATGTCGGTGAATATTCTTACAGAGAGTAATTGTTAATTGTTATCATTATATATCATTATCATTCTCTTTCCTTTTCTTGGTCTAATTTTTGTTCTTCTCACTATTATTAATTTTTCAATATATATGAAAAGTTCTGGGCACTTCCCAGGCACAAGTACAGGAAAATCCACAGCGGCATAACTCTTCTTAAATGTCCACGAGTCATCAAAAGATTTCTGAAGTTTTTTGTATGTTTTCTAAAACGATAAAAAAAATCGATACAAGTTTTCCAAAAACGTTTGTGTCAATCTTGGAAATTTTTCGAGCATTTTTTCTAAAAATGCAAGTATTTTGACTGTACTCTTATTCATCCGTATTTTTTATTTCACACTCGAAAACAAAATTTTAAATCGCTGATCTGATAGAACAAATGCATCATTTTTCTTGTGTCAGCCTTTCGGAACTCATATAGCACAAACACGGATCATACAGTTGAGCTCAGAGGCCTCCCCTAAGTATTCGATGGCTCTCTGCCACTGATCATTCGGGATCTAATGCTTGTGAACAGCATAGTAAGCTTACTGTAAGACTACCAAGTGATTGGCTGATGTGCGTTAGAAACGACTGTCTAAACGAGTCGTACAGTGTCAGTAAAGCAGAGACTCCAAAGGACTATCAGTTCGAAAGCATTACTTAAAAGCGGCGATTTTGTTGGTACCTTCACAGTTTTAGGGAGATCACAAACGCTAGAACTGCCATAGCCGCGATGAAAGCCTCTAGTATTGTACTCTGTAATCGATTCTTGCGTGAGCGGTAGGCGTCACAAACTGCGGTGTTTGAACCGAACAAACAATAGGCCTTTTCACGGTTTTTGCCGCCATCTTGACGAGTAGGTAAAGTGGATAAAACTTGAGAGTTTGTATGGAAATTTGGCGCTAAAATATCTTTAATAACACTCTAGTTTCAACGGGTATGTACTGAAAACTTTTATGCTACAATAGAGGAACTGAACGCCAAAACTTTAGGCATGTAGCCGCAAACCAAAAGCGTAACTTATTTTGAGCCTTTTTTGCCTACTTGCAAAGATGGCAGCAAATACCGTGAAAAGGCCTAATGATTGTCGTCTTGAAGTTGTATTTCTACACAAGAAGATTAAATGGAGGCTAATTGTGTGCATGTATATGTTTAACAATCGTTTTTCTTGTATCAAGGAAAACCTGTTGCGTTCTTTGCCGTTCTAGATGATGCGACTTCGCAGCCTTGATTCCCAAAACTCCTTATTGTATTGGCACTTCCTCCCCACCCATTTACAGGAACCCCACCTAAATAAAGCACTCATATGCATGCATGTCATACTTAGGGTTCAGTCTGGTGGTGGTCTCTGAAACGTCGGCATGTTTGAGGTCGGCACGGATTTTTCTCAACAGCCTGAAACAAACTCTCTGACTGATGTCTAGTTTCTCCTCCTTGGTGATTCCGTATTCCTGTTTGGGAAAAAAACATAAAAGAGTTGTAATATGCCTTTACAACTCTTTTAATCAAACATGTTAATTCTTTTATCGACCGACAAGAGAAATGTGGAACACCTTAGCTACTCGAATATTGTAACTTGTTAGTGTTTCGTTTTATTTCTATTCAAATAAGAAGTCAAAGCAAGAGCGACATCCAGGCTTGCAGTGGAGAACAGATTTAGCCCTGTTTGGTATTTGTTTACAAGCAGTAGATATCTTGTTCTTCACTGCAGGTGCAAATTCAGTGTGTTTTGACGACAGAATTATTTTGGTTTTTTGTGTCTTATTTCAAATAACGTCCAGTCTGTTTCAGATGTGCTCTCAGCTAAATAAAGCATTACTGCAACTATTCCCTGCCAACGTGAAGATAAAGAATCGTTTTGCCAGGTGGTCCTGTACTTGTATGCGGATTTCTACTACAACTAACGTTCGCCCTCACTAACCAACTTCATTGACCGAGCCTATCTTTTACCCCATCGGCCAAAGAGGAAGACAGGCTCCGGCTCCCGCAATGGTGTTGCTACTCTGTTGGTCTGCCTGACCTTTCTGCTCAAATCTTAGTGGAAACTAAACTTGTCAAAGAGATGTAAATACTTTCACTGGTTCTTCTCTCTGCGCACAGAATATAACTGCCGACATGTTTGACCTAGCGTAATTTATCTCATGATCCTTGAACATGCTCAACAGAATAACGGCACTGTTTTAGTAGAGGCCATCTTCCGCTTTGATCAAAAAAGGTAACACGCCCTAAACTATAAGTGATCAATCAAACGCATAAGGTATGTTAGATTTTACTTGTTACCTTTGTGCCACTTGTTAGCTATGTTGTCAGATGAAACCTAAACATAGTCCTCTACATTAAGGGTCAGGCAACAGATCACTCTTACCTGCGGTATGACAATATCCGCCAGGGCCTTGGCACAGTTATACAACTCAACAGTATTGTTCAGGCCTAGGTTGCTAAAGGGATGGCAACAAACATTAGGACCATCAACAAATAAAAATACAATTGATCAAAACTTTATAGGGGACCAAGACGTTGAAGTTTGCCACGTGCTAAGCAGTCGTTTGTCTGTCTGTGTAACTTAATCTACTATCATCTAAAGAAAATTTGTGTTATTAACTTGATCTCGTTTTTAAGCCTTACGAAACTTTCTTGCAGTCTTATTAACAACCACTTTCACGAAGTTGCAGCAGAACATCCAAACTTGTATAGCCTATAATTTGTCAACCAACTTGACAAAACCGACAGGGGCAACTTTTACTTTGTAATTGCACCGGCATACCGTTCACCCGTTCTGATCAGTAAAATGTTGAAGTTTGTAGCATCTTATTGTTCAAAACAATGTTTGACATAATGTGAGTGAAAACCGCTCATTGATTCCGGGTAAGCCAAAGTCTCAACCTAAAAAACGGAATGAGTCTCTGTTCTTTCCTTTTGCGAGTCATATTTCTCCCCAGGCGCAAGTTACTGATTCCGCAAATTTATATGTGTTCATGTAAATGGCTTGGGAGACTGAAGTGTCTGGCCACGAGTTTAGAACTTTTAGTCTACACTATATGGTGTCTTGAAACCACTAACTACCTAAGCTGGTGTCAACAATTACCGTCAATCAGTATATCACCAAAAGTGTCAGACTACTCCTCTATTATTCAGTTTGACCACTCAGTCCTACTCACCTGTTATGTTGAACGTCGTACTTAATGCAGTCATATAGATCCGGAATCAAGCTGATATCAAAGTCGCCGTTCCTGAGTTTAAAGTCCTAAAGAGGCAAGAAGCAAAGTTAAAATTGACAGTAACGTGACAAAAAACACCAAAACCTATCAATCGGTCTGTCTGTGTTACACAAAGGTCCGTTTAAGGTTACCGTTCATCTTGAGCGTTGTTTTGAGTTTTTCGTATGCAACTCCGTTAATACGCATCCGTTACCCACAAACCTATGCATTGATGGAATGCTTTTGAAATTATCTAAATGATGGTGAAATTTTTTTAAAAACATTTTGTTTGTAAACAAGTGCAATTTATAATTCACACTAAGCTTTTCACTTCTAGAAATTAATGCGGCTGTCAGCTTCAATTTACGCCTTTTGTATTTTGTTTATCAGTTTTAGTACCGTTTGCTCTCTAATTCCGTCCTGGCGGTTTTTGATTGAAATCGTCTTTAATATTCCGCAGGCATTTGAAGAAAACTCCCCCTTTGCTACATACAAAACTGCACTGTTTGAGTAAAAAAAATAATCGGAAATTCGCCAGGAAGGTTTTCGTCTTTGGCTATTTTTTCAACAACTTACCAAATTTGACAGCATGACATTAAAAATTGAGGGAACATTGATTCTTTACATTTTCGTAGTTTTAGCCAAAACATGTGTCGGGAACTTCACTCCTAAAGTACGCTGCGTGTCATACATTTTTACTTGCTTTAAAAGCTTTCGTTCGTCATCTCTCGCAAACTATTAGACGTATTTAAAAACATTTTTTTTGACTAGAAGTTTATCAATATCGAAGTTTTGATCCGTTCCAACACCAACTGTAATCTTAAATGGAGCTCCGGCACATTACATCCAATAATCATACAACATTACTCAACATTTGCTTCTCAAAATATTGGCACCGTTTAAACGGGCTTCTAACAATGTCGGAACGTGTTGGGTGATGTTGGTTCACACTGGATTGAGTTTCCGGCACTTCATTCAAATTCTGATCCACCTTAAGGTTACTATTTATAGCAACTACTAAATTTAGCAATTATCCAAGGGCTGGAATCCGGAATACAAAGCGTGGAATCCGGATTCCGAAAACACCATGGATTACCTTACATGGGGCAAGGCAGTAATAAGAGCTTATCCTAAAAACTGTTTCTTCCTGAGGCAAAGAGAACCAAACAGAATCCGATTGTCGTGTAACTTGCTCTCTTTAAAACAAGTTAAGTCGATCAAGATTTCGTCTAATTTCAGTCAAATTGCAGTTCCAATTTTTGCCCATTTTAGGGTATTTCAAAAAGATAAACGGAAACCTTGTTAAAATACTACTGAATTAAAAGATTAAAGCCTCTATAAAAAAGTTACAATTCATTAATAAAAATATATTTCAAAATGTTGAAAAACCTGGGCTTGGGTAAGAAATGTTCCCTACAATGTTTTTAAAAAAATTACAACATATTTTATCAACCTCGCCCTACACATTTGAGATTTCTGCCCCGCTAATATTATTGTTTAGCTGGTGCCTGATTGCCCTAGAACCCCTTACACAAAAAATAGCAGATCGTAGAAGATTAAAAGACAGTTAGCTGTGATTACAACTCTATACTCCAGCTGTTTCTTCTTTGACAGCTTCAGTGCTAGTTTAGCTAGTCACAGTAATCGCTCGGCTTCTCTGCCACTTCCCCATATGATGAAAAATAAGAGGGCTGAAGGGTATGCTTGACTTCAATAACTCGTTGATTGTAGTGGCGTAAATTCTCGTTTTCTTTGCTTGTGAAGGCGGTGTAAAGGTTTTAGTTTAAGAGTGGTCTTTGCGAAAGGGTTAAAAACCCGACATCAAAAAATGCACATTGCCCCTTTGTCAAAAATCGCGCGCACTGAAACCCAGACGAGCTTCGTCAGAGGATTTGGCATTGCTGTCTAAAGTTTCTTCTGTCAAAGCCTGAAGTGTGGCTCTACCTCAATATCATGGCATACGTCCTTGAGAAGGGACGCGAACTGGTCTCATACATCGTCACGCCTCCTATGGACATATCCGCCTTTTCACATGTCATTGCATAATCAACCTCAAATCCTTCATCTTCACCATATTGTCAAATTTGTGTAAATATTAGGCAAATTTTTGTATATACTGTACAGTTGGTAAAAACAAAAATTTTCATTAAGTGATCATCTCCAGATTTTTGAAGGTAAAGATTTAGAACAATCACTGGACTTTTACCAAGGGACACATCATCAAGGCCGTCAGCATGACTTAATCCCTACGCTAGTATTTCTACTGTATTATAATTCTCGATAACAACAATATTTTTTTTAAAAGTTGGTATGAAAGACAGACAACTGAACTAAAGATATGTTCAGGTTACCTGCAATAACGGTAATAGTTAAGCGAACCAGGAAACCAGACTAATTGTTTTATTGGATAACTAAGTTCATAATTTTGTGAAGAGGAAAGAAAGAAAGCAGGCGGAAAACAAAACAACAAAAACTATTCAAGACCGATATTACCCTCACAGTTAAGATTGAAACTTGCCGATCCCGAGTGTCCGCCTCTACAAACTTGCTCTAGCTCTTGTCGAGATATGTCAGCTAATACACACAAATATCCAAGCTTTTCACTTCCCTCACAATGTTTTGTTTATAATAACTCCGTAATGTCCATCTCCGGGTGCTAGCCGAGAAACAAATATCTCCAACCGACAGTATCGTCTATCTCACCTACCTTCTCAAGCTTGGTCCACCTGTGAGTCATCAACTCTAGAGACTCTCCATGATACAGGTAAGGCTCTGAAAATTGAACAACAAAAACCATCTGCAAGGTATCAAAACAGAGACCCACCGTAATACAGGTAAAGATAAGCTTGTTGCACTTTGTTTGGGAACAAGGCTGGGTTAAACCATGTTTAATATCCCCCACATTTGCCAGATCATCTTTAACAATGTTCAACCATCTTGCACCCCCATGCTGTCTTAGAATATATTTATTACTTCGTTTAAAAGGACTAGAGTCACTGCTAATTAAGCCCAGCAGCATCTTGGTGTTTCTATTTGGGAAAGGAACTTAACACATTGGTCTATTTTGAGTGAGCTTTTTGTGTAAATAAAGTACATTATTGTGTACAGAGAGTCACTAGATAACGGCAACGGAGCTCTTTGATTGGCTCCTGCACAATTAGGATCTCAGCTCATATCCTATGTTAAGCGAGTTCAGATGGCGGCGAGGCTTGCCGAGCCGACAAGGGAAGAAATTGTGGCTTTACTCAAAAAGCTACACCAGAAAACACCAAAAAAGCAAACAAAAATGGAATCAAGATTCTTATCGGTACGTTTACGGAAATGAAGAAATATTTCAAGTAATTATAAACTTGAAACAAACATTGAAACATTCATACAAAACTCCGGTGTTTGTTTAACGAACTCAAACATGAACAAAACTCACAAATAAACCTGCCGGAACCCATTCGACTATTGAAAAGAATGTTGATTATTTGTATACAACAAAACAATTATTCCACTCTCTCTCGTTGTAATGAGTTGATAGCCAAGTCGGCGCTCCGCGCCTCGTTGGCTATCAGCTCATGTACGACTCGAGCTCGTGGAATAATTGTTAATTATTTATCATGTCATTAAATGTTACTTTAGTGTGGCCGAAGCTCGGCCCAGTCCTTTGAGGGTTTTCCGCCCTTTCGATCAAGTGGCTTGTCTCACTGAGAGTGTGAGATTTTTGTTCATGACTTCCGATGTTACACAAGAAATCCGTCATTCCGCATGAATGCTGACAAGGTTTTACGGTCTCTGAGGTATTTGACCTACATGTCACATGTCATGGCCGTCGCGGCTTACTTGTTTGTTGTCTTCCATCAGACGGATCAGTAACCTTTTTGACCTTAAAACTGTCGAATGTCAGTTATAGTTAGCTTAGGCTCAACCGTAAGATAGTACAGTTGGAAAGAGAGGCGCGGGCGGGAGGGGGAATTGCAATGCCAAAAAAAGTCCGTGTGAGATAGAGCAAACAACCTTTTGCCTATGGCTTCTTCGAACTTCCTGGCCTAATATGTAATTGTTTGCAATATATGTAAATATTTTCTTATTTTGGCAAACTAATAAACTGAAACTTTTAGCTCTACATATGCATATTTGATGATTTGATGACAAATTTTATGTAAAGTTCAAGCTAACAGTACATCTTACTTTTCGAGTCCATGACTTTGTCGTTGATCATGTCCTTCAGTTGTGTGGTCAGTCCCTGCACGAGCAAATGTAGTTTCTCGCACATCTGGTGGGGGTTCTTCACTTTCTTCATGGCATCCAGCACTGAATCCGACTTGGTCGGCGCCAGCTGTTAAACAAAAATGCAATCGGGTTTGCTGTTACTAGTGAGGTCCGGCTTCCTAATATCAAGAAGCAAATAAAACGGCTAAAGTCATTCCTAGGAAACACAAGTGAACATAGATTTGTTTTTCAAACTTTGCTGATTTTCGATTGAAATACGAAAACTTCTGAAATGATATGCAAAAGGGGATATCCATACTATTTAATTAGCTACGAGTAGTCAAATATCCCCCCTTTTAGCAAGTGCATCAAAATGGAAGATATTGACTGAGTTTAAACGGCCAAAAAGGAGTTACGTACGTACAAAAAGCTGGTACTTAGAACGGTACGTGTAAGGATATCGTGACTATTTCAACAAAAATTGAAAAACCTGAGCAAGCAGCAACAAAACCGATACAAGACACTTTCCCCACTTCTTTGTCAGATGTCGGTTTGAACACTCACTGTTTAGAAGTAAGTTGTAACATGTCTTGCAAATTCTGAGTTTGCTATAGCTTGCGAACAGAACCAGAGACCTAGCTATTACAAAAATGCCTTACAAACTGTTAAGTTGTCATGATTGATATTTTACTTAATTAACACACAAACCTGGCTTTCTATAACACTGCATAGCAAATCTTGGTTTAGTTCAAATAGTTTAAACGCTTCTTTTACCTTCACAACGTCTTCTTCTACAAAGTCTTCGTCCTTGTGAAGTATTTCATGAAGATGATGTTTCACTCTGCACGAACACAATATTTTCAAGAAAATTAAATACTTTCCCTTATTTTTCTTAGCTATTTTAAAAAAAACTGATTAAGCGCATCCTTACAAATACGCAGGCAAAATATAAGACAGCATCGCTACCGTTTTTCAATCTCGTTTCCAGACTCCTACCACTCACGTTGGATCTTGCCATGTGACACCCAGATTCCGGGTGTAAAAATAATACTTAACGTGAAATTGTTTTTTGTTCTTATTAAGATAATGAAGAGATAAAAGTCCTATTTTCAACCAATAAAAGCACATGTGCGTTCCTTTTTTGTTTTCTAGCACCAGGATCTGGATGACACATGAGCAGAACCAACCGAGGTCTCTCTCGGGAGATGAAGAGCCTGGGAAGGAGCTTTCTGTTCTGCCACAAGAGGTAACTTACTTTCCCATGATTCTCGCCGCATCAACTGAGGTGTCTAACATTTCAGTCACGTTCTTGTCACATCTCACCAAGTGAATCAGAATTGGAGTCAACTCTCCTTCCAGAGCAAGGAATCCCTTCACAGACAGAACATAGATTAACATTTTCACTACCTGTACCAAGTTTATCAATATCTATCTCCTCCTCATTGTACCAATACAAAATACGTTTACTGCTTGTGAGAACAAAGGTATGACGTATTCTCGCCAAGCCCTGCAAGTGACAGGAAAGTAGCTGTAGGCGTGTCCCTAACGAAAGCAATGTTACTTGCTCATTAGCATTATGATGCATACACTCAACGCCAAACTTGTTACAAGATAGCATAATGAGTACTCACTGAAAGTTTAAGCTTGGTTAATATTGCTAATTTTCTAATTCGAGGTAACTTTGCTACCAGCCATACATTCTATGTAATTTTCGACGTTTTTGAAGTCTCACTTGTAACGACTCCGAAAGAATTTAATACATAAACCGGGAATAAAACTTTCGTAAGTTGTAATTGTGCTATGTTTTTATTCGGTTTATGGCGAATTTGGTTTGAGCTTACACACGTTTTAGGTATCCTACTGATGAACTGTTACTGATTTGCATTTTATTTCAGAAACATTATAGGAGTCTGTACAGTTTCAATTTGAAGTTGGATTGTGCAATACTAAGCTAATGATATGTACACGCCTACACGCAATTTCATCTGACCGGAAACACAGCCTGTAGAAAAACAGATGTTCATGATGGAACTAACCTTGGCAAAGGCAGCAGCAGTCATCTGGACTCTTCCCTCGTCAGACGCGTAGATCTTCAGGTCGTGCCGGTATGTACTGTGCAACCTCAGCAGCCCTCCTCCTGCATACTCATCCTGACTCTCAGGGTACATCCATCTGCAAACAAGAACCGCAATAAACGTGACTGTTGCCAAAGGCAGTGTTGACGACAGAAGTGGAAATGATGACGTAGCCATGAAGATGATGAGGAGGACGACGACGATAGCGATAACGAGGGTACCGATGAAATACGTATTAACAATATTGATAGGAAGAAAAGCCCAAATATTGCATACTCCACATGATATGTAATTGTTTCAACGGGAAATCAAATACCTCTTCATATGTTTTAAAACAAAATGATTAATTAAAGAGAATATCAAATGTTTTATTGTGAGTTACTGTAAAGGTCATCTTAAATCTTGGTACTAGTTGGCGAAAATAAAGATATTATCCTATAATTACAATCATCATCGTCATTATCATCGTCGTCACCATCACCAATCCCACAACATTCTCATTCTTTCTCATTCTTAATTTGCTATTCTCGTCATAGTACTATCATGCTCCGCGACTGCACTCTACCCATAAGCGCTGTTTCCCCACCCCACTTCAGAACCAGAAACACATCTTCACTGTCATACTCGTTCTCATCATAATTATCATGCATTCTCACTCTTATTAATCCCATACTCATTATAGTACCTTAACGCTTCTCCCAATTCGTCCGCTTGCGCTCTAGCCATACTGGTCACCTCTCCACTCCACTTCAGAACCAGCAACACATCTTTACTGTCATCTTCGTTCTCATTCTCATCATAATCATCATACATTCTCATTCTTATTAATCTCATACTCGTTACAGTACCTGAACGCTTCTCCCAATTCCTCCACTTGCGCTCTAGCCATACTGGTCAACTTTCCACCCACTTCAGAATCAGCAACACATCTTCACTTTCATCCTCGTTCTCATTCTCATCATAATCATCATACGTTTTTATTCTTATTAATCTCATACTCGTTATAGTACCTGAACGCTTCTCCCAATTCCTCCGCTTGCGCTCTGCCCATACTGGTCAACTCCCCGCCCCACTTTAGAATCAGCAACAACGACTGTTCTCCAGACTCCTTCCTGCTCTTATGGTCGGCTCCATGTTTTTCTTCCTGGCTCTCCGCACCAGAACTCTCCGTATCTTTCACCCGTCCAAGGTACTTGAACTGGATCTTACGGTTGATCCCAGAGAAATACCCGTACCTTTAGCAAATACAAATGCCCTAAAGTTATCAGTATAACAACAGCAGAGATAGTTTAGCAGCAAAGTTTGGGAACTGTAGAATCGTGGAAAGTTGACGAACTCACACAAAGTTCCAACCAGTAGGACTCATCTACTAGTAGGAGATATAGGACCAGAATGCTTGATATACTGTCCAAAACGTACATATCATTCTTGAAAGTAAATGAAAACCAACTTATCAGCTTTCTTATTTGCAAACAATATATTATTGTAAGGTCTAAAGAGAGACTTGGTATTGATAACAAGGAAAAGAATAACAATAACAATAGTAATAGTAGTTTTGATATCTTTATCAAACTACTCAAACTAAGCATTATATTTACAATAAAACAGTTAAAATATTGTTAAAGGTAAAATATACAATAAAAACTACAGGTAGCTTGACAAAGACAAAAACATACAACTTAAAACTTTGGTTCTAACTTTGGGAAGTCGGTATTCATGGTCTCGTTGTCGCAATGTGTTTGCAGGTAAGGGGATTCGGGAGCTGGGCAGTAGTTCTAACAGTAAACTTTGCCTCGTCCTCCTTTACATACGTACATGTAGGACGTATCTGAACCTAGAAGCAGTCTGTCAATTCGAACATAGGACAAAGGATTTCCCGAGGTATACAAAGCCTCTACATGACCCCAAATATGTTACTGGTTTGGCACTGTGTCATGATAAAATGTGCGACGTTGGAATGTACTTACTAAGAAGCAACTCGATTGATCTCAAGTGACCATATCACTGAATTTATTGTGGTGCTGGCCTTGGGTTGGTAAGGCGATGACCAGTTATTGTTGAGCTGCAGGGAACTTACCTTAATGAAAGTCTCGTACTTCAATACTTTGGTGTTGACACCATCACGCTCAACACACTAGATTGCCTCAAAACCAGATTATGGGAAAACTTAAGTTTTGTTCCGCAGTGTTTAACAAAATAAAAGTCATTACATGTATGTTAGGTCACTTTCTAAAAGGGTCTTGCTACCTTTATGACCTTTCTGTAAGATCCTGTAAACGTTCAGTTTTGAAAATCTTGTCTAGAAAGTTTATTTGCATGAGAAATCACTGATTATTACAAGTACATGTACCAATGCTTACAGAACATTAAAAGAAGAGCTTGTATGGTTTTGATTTGGCAAATATGAATGTGTTTTGAATAACAGAAACAGCAAGTG
>JAOBRG010362427.1:0-12484 GCA_027574985.1 Umimayanthus nakama | reverse complement strand
GCAGTGTTCAATTCTCACGCGTGAAACATACATGTCTCCAAACCGCAAAAACAACTCTGCTGTTTATCATCTGGAAGTTTCTTCGGTGGTTGTTTATCGCAACAATTAAAGGGTTTTAGGCAAGAATATACAGTGAATGACACAATCAAAAAATACTATCAGGTTTATGAAACAAAGAAAGTGATCCCTGGCAAATGATGTAAAATCGAAAAAGAGAAAATTGTTGTTTTGAGTAAAAGGGTGAGCAAGTCATTTAGACGAACTGGTGTTTTGAATAAACGGGTGAGCAAGTCGTAAAAACAAGTTGGTGTTTCGAGTAAAGGGTGAGCAGGTTGTTTAAACGAGTTGGTGTTTCGTATATTTTGACAGAAATGGAAAAGCGATCAGATGTGAATTTATCTCGCCAAGTTTTAATACAACGCAGAAGTTTAGTACATACATTGTATCTAATGGATGTGCTTAACTTGAGCAAAGCAGTTACCAACAAAGTTCTAATAATAATTTTTGCAGTTTGTAACCTGATAATGAACCAAATTAATATATACCATTAAATTCCAATAATAAGCCGCCGCTTCCCCCCCCCCCCCGAAAATTAGTCTCACTTGAAATACCATACAATTTTTCCTTTGAACAAGTGAAGAGCTAAGTGCAAAAACAGCCTAAGTGGTAATTTTTGGTGACTTTTTAAAATACTGGGAAATTTGGGGTTTTTTTTCACAGCTATACTTTGTTCTTGGCTAATGCTATAAGCAAACAGGTGTGTTTTTACACCCAGCAGAGATTATAGGAGTTACTTGGCATTTTTGGAAGCTTTTCTTTCCAAGTCAAAAGTAAACTTAACTTTTTGCTCTTTGGGCAGAAATTCTATTTGTATTGCAAGAATAATGTGTTGGCTACCTAACATGAGTCCTTTGGTCACTGTAGCATTGCAGGAAGATAGATAGTTTTTAGAGTTTGTGAAGGGTGGTCCAAAATCGTCACTTAAGTCATTTTTGCACTGAGCTCTTCAAATACGAGCCCTAGGGCTTATTATTTGAATGTTACGGTAATCTTGATTGAGCATCTCAAACCCATATCGTGGTACAAGTTTCAGGAAATTTCATTGGTTCATCAAGCAGCAACTGGCATTAAATATCGACTATCATCTTCATTCCCAGAGTGTCACATATTATTGGCTTAGTCATCTCACAGACTGTACACTGTGTCACAGAGAAAAATATCTAATGGATCAAGAATTTTCAAAGTTGTGTGATGGTATTCTTGCTAAAGATGCTTATAGTCCAAAAATAGAGACTTTTTCCCATGATCCCTTTTTTCACAATTCTAACAGCTCCAAATGGTATTTTTCACACCTTGGACTGTGAATTGTGTAAACCACAACCAATGATACAAAAAGCTATATAAAAATTATTCAGTAATATTGAAGAAGTTGTGTCATTAATTACGCAGATTCTGGAGCAGATGGTGAAAACAACATTGCTCCAAATGCAGATAAACCCAAAGGTATTAATTTTTAGGATTGTAATGTTCAACTTTAAACTTCTTGCCAGATACAATTAAATTAAATTTTCAAAGTTAACAAACTGTGCTATGAGCTTTAATGAAAGCTATAAAATCTTAACCTAGTACCAGTTTGAAAAAAAAATGAGTATTCAGCTAGGAAAATAGACTTGTGTGTAAACTCATCATAAATTTTAAAAATTCTGTTCATGAATATTATGTTTAAACATATAATTAAACAAATAAAAACACCATGTACTTTCAATGACAGCTCCCAACAAGGGGCTTTTCAGAGCCGTGCTACACACATTAAATTATAAGGGTTAAAAACCCCAACTGGCAATCTTGAAGGCAGGCAGGCCTGAAAGCTATTTACACCAGCATAATTGACAGGGAGAGGACTTGAACTCAAAACCTCTTGGTTATGAGTTGGCACTTTAAACCACTCGGCCCTGCTGCCTTCTAATTAGTAAATAAATCTAGTTGAAATAGCTTGAAACTTTCTCACTAGTAGTAAAATTATCTTTAACATACAATCATATAAAACAATGTGTTATAACAATTTAAACACTTTATCACCAAACTGCAAACAACTTTAGTCCCGACTAAAAAAGAACAGAAATATAAATAATGCCAGAAAATATTATACCGGTAACTTTCATTTTTCAAGACTTATACATAATTATGTACATTATTGAAGCAATGGTGATCTGTTCTGGAGGTCATGGGTTCCAACCCCACTTGGGTCAGGGTGGGCCCTTTTTCTTTCTAGAGCTAATGCTCAGAGGGTGTTATTTGGGATACTTAAATGTACATGTATTAGTCAGTCAAGGGCACCTTATCACGTTTTAACTACTTTTTATAAAACATATGAAGCCAGGTTCAGTTTTTAAAGTCACAGTTAAAAAACTGTGTTTTGAGGTGTCTTGGATTGTCCTCACATAGGACCAACTTAAATGTTTATCTGACTTGTATGTTTGCTTAAGTGCAATGCATAATTAGGATTTTTACATCAGACATTGCATAGTGTGATAGTTCCACATTTTTAATGTGTTGAAACTGAGATGTGGTACATGTACGTACAGTTTCATGGATTGAATTGGATTTTCAGACAATATTCAGTTTTCGATATACCAGTGCACAGTGATTTGGAATTTCCAACTTGCTATTTACTCTAAAAGTTAGTTTTCTGTTGCTGTATTTGGAAATATACTAACTAAAAAGTGGTTTGAAGATCACAAAACCTGATATACAATGTATACATCTGTATCTGAGTCATGAATAGAAATTTATTTCTACTTTGGGATTTGTTTTGTTCAGTTCGGTTTGGTTTTTCTGCTTGTCCTTCAAAACTTGATGTTTATATTACACAATCATGTAAACAATTAAGTTGTTTATCTCCACCAAGGTATCAGACTTGTCACAACTGATTTTAGCTTTAAAAAAACTAAGAACCAAACCTCACCACCTCAGTTACACATTAGTTACAGTTTTGTATTTAACTTATTTATAAGCCTATCCAATAACCTCAATATACTTACACAAGCCCACAACTTTAATGCTAGATTTTACAGACTGACACTTGTAACCCAAAATTTTTGAACTTTCAGCAGATCTGCCAACAGTAGAAGTTGAAGATAACCAAGCTAGTTTCAAAGCAATGTCTCAGGCGGCTTCAAGAGTTGAACCAGTGACAGCTGTGGTACATCAGCAAGAGCAGAAGGCTCCGCCTCCAACTAGAAAACACAGTCCTATCAGAATGGTACCAAGAGAGGCCAAGAGGAAAAGTCCAGTTAGAATTGCCGCAAAACCGGTTAGACCAGGCATCCAAACAGAAAGTATGTTAAGCTGGATTTTTAAAGTATATAAAATTATGTATTTATTATAAGTGTTCTTGTTTTTGGAAGGAAACTATTTAAAAGGGGAATGCTGTTTTTAGCTTTTCAACTGAGCTTGAATTACAAAGTGAGCGGTCGTGTTTCCTTCTAGTTTATTGACTTTATGTCTGGTTTACAACATTTGGTATTCAGGTTTATGAGTAGAGCTCAGGGTTCACCCTGCAGTTCTTCATGTAACATGGTGGACTTTTGGGCAGGGAAAATGAAATTAAAAGACAATTGTCTAATGGCAGTAGTTTAAATAAATATAATAATTTGGGATTTTTTTCATTTTGTATGGAAAGCAAACAACCTCTAACATTTTTCTCAACTGTTTTAGAGCCACAAGTAAGTAGCAGTGTTGTGAAATCCATTCCATCATCGTCAACATCATCATCACGAGAAAGATCACTGAAAAGAAGAAAGTTATCAGATTCTGATGAGGATGAGGACATCCGAAGTCGCCAAGTGCCAAGTGTGGTCAAGATTAAAGACAGACCGAGGTGATTCAGCCAACTCTCTGACTAATTTCATATCAAATTTTCTAGGGCTCATAATTTCACAAAGTTGGAAGAGACCTATTTTGTGGGAGTTAGGTCTAACTAGTGATTTTACAGAAAAATAGGGTTTGTTAAGGTCAAACTGATGTGGTTGACACCATTTTTTTTTTTCTGTTTGTTGCTTTTGGTTTTTGCTGCCACACACATAGAATTAGAGGTTGCTAGTCTTAAAATGTGGTTGATTTGAGAGTTACTCGCAAAACAGAATCTGCCATTTGGTACATGCATAAAAAAAGCTTCCAGAAGACTTGTTCCTGTTTACCGGTAGGTAGTCTATTGCAGCAAACTTGTAGCTTGGGTTTTTTCTCTTTATAGTACACAACCACAGGGGAAGTGTTTTTTACCCAAAGCAGGAATTTCCTGGCATTTTGGAAGCTTTTCTTTTTTAGTCATGAATAGGTTAAGCTACTTCAGTCTGAAGTTTAGATGGAAACCCAATTTGGAGTACAAGAACAATATGTTGGCTATGCATAGTGTAATCGAGGTGATCCATTGGGGGTATGGTTTAAGTTTGTTTTAATCCAAAATTGGTTGAGGCAGAGTCAGATGAAGATGCAGGAGTGAAGAACAAGTTTATTTGTTATAAAAGTCAAGAGGATCAACTAAAAACACAACTAAAAACAACAAATCCCAGAACAGAACTGAACTTCAATTCGTGACACACTTGTCAGATACAGATGTACACATCAGGTAGCACGATTTTCAAACCACATGGTACTTATCCAATTAGTTTATAGGAAATTGGAAAACTTAAAATAATTACTGTGTTTGCACTGATATTGAAAACTGAATAATGTATGAACTTCACAAAACTACAATGTCTCAGTTTCAACTCATGAAACACTGGAACTATTACACTATGAAATGTCTCCTTTAAAATACCATATTTACACATGGCGCTCGTGGAAACATACAGATAAACAGGTGGATCCCATTGAGGTTGTTCGGATAATCCTTTAGATCCTATAAGCACAGTTCAACTTTATATTGATTTAAGTTTGAGTTGTAACTAAACTTGGCTGCAATAACATGATCCACAAAGCCTTGCAGGAAATGAGGTAAAATTGAGGTTTTGTGAAGGGTGACCTTTCCAATTATATCTACTGATAAAGTTGATATATTTTTTGCTGCCGAGCAGAGCGAAGCAGGTAACTATTCTTTACTTGGCAGAAAATTTCTCAAACCCTTATCAAGCACCACAACTTCTTCATCTAAGACTACAAATTTTTGTTTCAGTGCACACTGATAGGCATGTTTCAGTCCTTTCACTCAGTCAAATCTGCACGGCCACCATTCGGAAATAAATTTGTTGCAGCTTTTAAAACGGAGACCAGTTTATAAATTAATAACAACGTATGGAAGGGGTCAGATTTTCACTATTATTATAAATAATAAAATTCAGGCCATCCACCCTAGAAAATTGTGAAAGTTCATGGCAGCACTTTACTGACGAGTCGTTACTGCTAGTTTGTATTGCAATATTTTTGCTATCAACATTCATTAATATGTACATATTGTTGGTTTAGGCCCTCCATTTCAGCCGCCAAGCAAGCACCAAGCATGCTCCTCAAGAAAGCTGTGGCGGAAGCACAGCTATCAGTCAACAGGCTACAGGCTTCATCCAGTCTCACTTACGACCCTACCTCCCCTGCCTCCACACCAATCCACGGCTATGACCATGTAGAGAAGCAACAGAAGAAGAGGTTGCTACTCCAGCAACACAAAGAGCTGCAAAAGCAGCTGTCAGAACAAGGACAATTGGCTGAGCCCAGTACAAGGACAGAACAAGAACCTGAGCCAGTCCTGTCGGAACAAGTACAAGCTGTTAAGGAAGAGGAGCAGCAGAAATCCACAGCTGCACCTCAGGTAGTTAATGGGTGTTTAGACACACACACATACTCAATCTGCAGGCAGTACTGTTTGAGGACTCGTCAGTGCAGCTCAGAGTGATTTGAAAACTGAGACTTTCTAATGGCTCAACAAGCAATATTAACACATGGTTCTCACTCTGACAAGCAGTGGCACTTATTATTTGTGAACACAAGAGTGCTCGAACTCAAATGAGCCAACAAATCATAATGCAAAGTGGTATTGAATTTAGACATTAATTAAAGCTATTTTCAAAATAGAAAATGAGCTTGCATGCTGTGTTGAGATACTTGAGAAAATGCAAACTAAACACATGTAGAAGATTATGGCAAGTGGCATAAAAAGTTATTAAATCACTGAGGTATTTATGTTTTGTGTCACTTCATTTACTCTCAAGGAGCCTGTGATTCAACTGCGAGTCTCTGAGGCTGAGGAGTTAGAACTGCAGCTGGAGTCTGGGGATGAGCTTGGCAAAGGAGATACAAGGATTGTGGCAT
The DNA here is from genome assembly GCA_027574985.1 of Umimayanthus nakama. NCBI lineage: Eukaryota > Metazoa > Cnidaria > Anthozoa > Zoantharia > Parazoanthidae > Umimayanthus > Umimayanthus nakama. The sequence continues at coordinate 6,181 of JAOBRG010362427.1, read as the reverse complement.
TCGCTGACAGCCAGGCCAGAGGGGATGATTCAGAGGAAGAGCAGCCAAAGAAAACAAAGTGCCGATCAGTAAAGTCAAGGTGCAGATTAATTTAATGCAACAATAACAGCTTTATTAGAGAAGTAAATATTAATAATTATTGTTTTTGTTGTTTATATTTCATATTTACATCTGCAAGAAGAAATAATTATTTTCTTTTTTTGTTATAAATTATGAGTTATAGTAATAATAATAATAATAATAATTTACTTACATTGCACATGTTACATATGCAGATGCTCACATGCGCATTATAAACTTTATCTAATTATTTTACATGTGTTTTACATGTGTCATCATGCCAATTAAAAATCAATGATAAGTTACTCTTAAAAAGGTGAAAATTTTTGTTAACATATAAAAGAAACGACAAATGCTTTTGGTCTTCAATCTTCTGATCATCATCAGACCTGATGTCATAGATGTTATTGAGTGGCTCCAGGTATGATGCCAAGAAACTAATGGATGAGGAAATGATGATCAGAAGATTGCAAACACAGACTTCTCAAAAGGATTTGTAGGAGCAGGTTATCTATAAGTGTAATGCCTGACTGTTCAGGTAGACCTGTTGGTGTCTGGAATAGAAACGGTCAAACCTTCAGAAGAGGTGGCTCATTGAGCCAGCAGCTGGCCAGTTTTGAGAAGGCTGCAATCATTTGTTGTTGTTTTGTATAAATTTGAATAAAACTTATGGTATTTGCATGTTCTTATCATAAATAATTTGTCGTACCAGGTAGTTGTATTTTGTCCTTGGAAATAATTATTAGCTATTAAAACTTAAGCAACTCTGTAAACTGGAGTGAAAATACAACTCATGTATGTATTATTAAATTGTAGCTACAGAAAACAGTGCAGTTTACATTGTGTGATATTGCAGCTGGGTTACAAGATACAATGTGCTGAACAGTTTTCATTTTTGTATGTACTGTATAAATGTTTTTTAAAATTATTTTGAATAATGAAATACACATAGTGCCAGTACTGTAAATTCACTTAGCTTTTTTGTCCTTAATCTAAGGGAAGTTAAAAAATCTTCCTCTTCAGATGAGTTTTAAATACAAAATTTTTGTTGGTCTGATTTGTTATCAAGAATTTAGTGGGTGGAGAAACTATTGTGTGTTAGCGTGGGTTTGCTGGGTTATTTTCATGAATTTACTGGTTGTCGTTTTTTCTGTCCAATATTGTGTTACAGAGACAAACCTGCCAGTCCAAAGTTTGTTGTCACCCTTGATGGCGTAGACAGTGATTTAGAGGAGAAATATGACAAGGAACAGAAAAGAAGGCGACGAAAAAAGCACAGAAAAGACAGGGATGATTTTGAAGAATTTGTTGAGGTGGATACATCTGATATCTCTGGACAGGCTCCTCTCCTCCCCCTCCCCCCTCAGGTTTTACTGCCTGGTATGGTCCCGCCCCTAGTCCTGCCCCCTCCCCTACCACAGGTGCTGTCTCCTCCTCCAGTCGTAGTTCCAGAATCAATTACAACCCCCACTGTGGATCCACTGTCATTCAAGCTAAATGCTGCAAGTGATGGTGAGTTATACCTATTGATACCAGTTGATATGTATGATATGTGTTGACAGCTGTTGAAACTTATTGATACTCACTGATACCTTTTATACACGCTAATACGTTTTGGTAACTATTGACACCTATTGATATCTACTGATATCTATAAAAAAGAAAGATATCTATTGATGTATGTTGATACTTGGTGACACCTTATGACACCTGTTTGTTACTTGGTTTTATGATATTGGTCAATTGACACCTATTGGTGCCCGTTATAGTATAAAATATTATGTCAGCTGTTGCTACCAGGCCGAAGCTTGACAGGTTAAATTACGTTTTGCCAAAAAACAGTTCACTGCTGACCTAATTTCACACATACATGTTGTACCCTTGGGTCCCACATACATTATGTACACGTCACTGTCGTGCTCTTTTTCAATCTGAGAAAATCACAGCCAGAAAACAGTTAAAGAAAGTTTTAACTTTGAGCCCAAGGAGTGTTTAAGTCTCTCATCATGTATGTATATTTAATACAGGGATTTCAACGCTTTTGTCAGATGTCTTGTTAACATTTCAACATCCTTTTTGCAAAGAACCTTAATATTGTAATGGTTGGTGTTTCAAAAACCAGATTAGCTCCATATTCTAACTCTTTTGAGATTTTATATGTTTTAACAGATGAAGGAATGGATGAAACGGTTAGTGACAAGACAAATGAAAAGTGCAAGTTTTGGCCAGACTGCAGGAATGGAGATGACTGTATGTTTTATCACCCAACCGTTCCCTGCAGGTTAGCCTTTTGTTTCACTTTCTTGATGGATTCTAGGGTTTTCTACCGGAAATACAAGCGTTAGCAACCATTGGAATAAACAAATAAAAATGGAAGTCTACCGCTTTTAAGAATCGCATTGGGTAACCGTCTGTTTGAGATGTTTTTACAGATACCGTTTTACTCGGCTTTGTTAGCATCTGCTCCGACGAAGGGCTAACGCTCGAAACCTCAGCTCAGTACTATATCCCACAGGCGAAAAACATACCATATCAACTTTTGTTGATTAAACCCATTTGTTAGCAAGAATTGAACTTTAATGCAAGTTTTGAGTCCGCATTCTGCTGAACAGAAAGAACACATCGTTCATGTGGATCAAATGCGTGACTCGAAATGACTTGATGCAAAGTCAATTGATCTGAACTTTTGCATAATTGACTCGAGTGTCGCTCAATGGCTCGAACGGTTTCCGAATCGTTGACTCTCTAATCAGGTTACGTTACCTCCAGACGGTACTGTATGTCTTGTCATGTGTTGAGCCTATTAGAATGCTTTCCATTTTGTTGCAATTATAAGCCTTTCAAGTAGCTGTCTGTAGGTACATTGAATCCAAACACCCGAGTTGTTATAGATGTGCACAAGAACATGCAAGATCTGTGATTTTTTAGAAAACTTTTAAGTAGGCAGTTCCACTGTAAAAGGGACTGGTCTGGCCATTCGAACCTTTATTAAGCACGCAGCCTTTGTGGAGTGAACATCTCCGATTTGACGCTTCTCCGATTTCTTACTAGTTGCTCACAGCGCCAAATTCAAATAAAAAATCTGAATGTAAAATATCGAATTTCGAGCTGTCAAGACAGCCAAAAGTTACAAAACAACGCTAGTAGTCATCACCCAACCACTATATTTGCACTGTGTGTTTATTTCTAACAATATGAAACCTCACTCTTCAGAACGCATGTATTTAGAACGAGAAGACTCATGCATACACAAGCCAAGTTTGTCGTGGTTGCAAAATTTGAATTTTAAGTTCGGAGCTTTGAGGTGCAAAAAGAGGAGGGGCTTGGCATTTTATAGCGGAACTTCCTGTTTTTAAAACTTTTAGTGCAGTGGTTCGTTGCAATTGTGTAGGCAGGAGGTGAAAAGGGTGTGAATGCACATACACACTCAAACACACCTAAGTCGAAAGTTCTGCATGGAAAGAACTAATTTGGCCGACAAAATGTTAACACACTGAACTTATAAAAAATGAACAGAGATGAGTTGTTTCTCTTCATAAGTTTTACTAAAGATCAAACGATGGTGACTTACTTTTCTTTTAAGCACTCTTTTCTCTTTCTCCACCATAGAAATTTACGGAATGCAGTCAAAGGCAATCTAATTTTTCTCAACTTTTCCCAGGGATCAGAACCCACTGCCAGACACCCCTAGAACCTCAGTACCCACGTCACTCCCCCATGAAAACTCCTGTATACGTGTAAACACTTGCAGTAGTTATAACAACAACAACAACAACAATAGTTATAGTTTTTTTTATCTACACCAATATTAAAATAGAAAGATATTATCGGTACATAAACATTAAGTTTACAAATAATTCATAACTGAGTATTGTTAGTGTAGCTGACTCGTGCCTAAAGATTTGTCAGTACTTGAAATGTACTGAAAACTGATCATCTGGTTGTAATGTTATCTGTTCAACAGAAGTTTTCCAAACTGTCGATTTGGGGACAGCTGTTTGTTCATTCATCCACCTTGTAAATTTGATGGCAGGTGAGTAGGAAAGATTGAGATGACAACGAGTTAACTTCAATACCTGCAGGAAGGAAGAAATGGCCAGCCTTTGGGGGAGGGAGGGGGGGGGGTGAATGTTGGTTCGGTGACTTGGTGTCTGGAAGGAAATGAATGCCAGGGAAAGGGGGAGAGTTTGAAAATATATTAGCGAGTTGGGAACGATCTTTTTTGTGTGTGCTTTAGATATAAATCTCTGGAAAAAGCTATAGAACATTGAACATTAAGTTTTACCCTTGGGGAAAGCCATGACATTTTGGCCTTGCTAAGTCTTGGACTTCCAGAAGAACGTTGTTTGCTTTTTATTTCATAAAGCAAACCTGATTTAAATCAACAAGTTTTCTCTTTCCACCTTCTTCTGTTCCCCAAGAGAAAACCTGTACAAATACTGTATTTTCTCGGCTAACGCATAGCCCCGATTAGAAGCTTACCCTGTCTTAGCGCCTGGTCGGCAAGGCTGAGCTTGTAGGGTATTAATTCGCGGGCCTGGCGTTTATTCAGGATTTGTTTGTTTGAACTTTATATACTGGGAAGTCTTAAAATTCGCTATTGAAGCATATGTAGATGTCAAACATATACATATAACAATGCTGTGTCTTTGATTCGTTACTATCAAACATAAAGTTTGTAAAAAAAACTTGTCACTGTTATAGGTTATGCTCGTGTTTTTATCTGTTTCATTTGTCAACACAAATTTTTAATGTAACATGTTGTAGTTATACCCTGTATCTACACTGTCTATGATCAACAATTAAAAAAATAGGAACCTGAAAATCGGAAGAAATTTTACACCCCGAAATAAATGCCTAACCCTGATTAGATGCCAATACCGTTTACACGAAAGATCAATAAGGACAAGTTCCAATTAAACTTAGTGGGCGTCTAATTGAGAAAATACAATTCTATAAACAAGATAATCGCATGCAACCAAACCTTGAAGATGTCAAACCTAAGTTGAAAATGTTTTTTTAGATAAAATTTCATATGCCAGGGAATCCAATTTTGAACTACATCATTGTTACCCTGCTAGCATAGATCTCTCATTAGAGATCTCTGCTAGCAGGGTACATCATTGTCGTCAATGCTCGGCCTTGTGCTCGTTTGGAACATTTTTTCCCGATTTTATCGGAACAGTCCCGCGTTTTGACCTTCAAAACTTCCAAAAGTCGGGACGTCCCTATTTCTATAACTTCAGCCGGTATATATTCTGTTTTAAAGTAATGTTTTTGACACAAATCAGCATTTTTCCTGGTCACCTTTCTGCAAAATGAGAAGAAACTTTCTTTACCGATCCAAACCATCCGTATTAATGGTTCGGTAAAAGGGATCATTAATTTATTTGAAAAGCTAAAACATTTGGTTTGTGGCGGCTGATAGGTCAGTGCAATGATCAGAGTGTCCTGATTTCTGATTTCCAAATACTGACTGGCCAGCGTGCTGAGTTGGTTTTGCCTTTGTTTGCTTTGTATGACAGATGTGCGAACCCTGCCTGCCCGTTTACTCATAAGACAAAGTCACAAGTTTCGGTTTCTCCGGTTCTGGCACAGTCAGGTATTGTATGAGAACTTCATAGCTTATGGCTACTTGTAAATAATGCGTTAGGGATTGTGTAAGGTGGTGAACAAGCACACCAAAAATGAATGAATGTAAGTGCTGAAGTAGTGACGAGCCATTAGGAAAAATTGACGAGGAAAAACACTTGAGCAATCAAATAGATTTGAAAAAAAAACGTGCGTGGGGTAAATGCAAAAAAATGAATTCAAATGGATTTCAAATAAATTCCTGAAGAGAAGATTGGGCGGGAAAATGCCTCTATCCCCCCATTCCCCCCTCTCCAGACATTCTTATCAGAGTTGGTACGGATCGTGAAAAATAATCGAAAACCAATTTTTTCATAGGTAATCGGATCTGCGTGTGAAAAATTAAAGTTATATTGTAATGTTAATACATGGGAAACAGCTTCTACTTCTACTTTACTTCTACTTTATTAACCGATAAAACTTTACAGCATCACATCAGTATAAAAATGATAAGTATAAATTATAAGTATGAAAAATATAACATAATATT
>JAOBRG010362416.1:0-12485 GCA_027574985.1 Umimayanthus nakama | reverse complement strand
TCGTGCTCTCCCAACTTCCCGCGTGCATCCATAACTCGATAGACGCACGCCAAGCATGGACCATTTCTTAATTAGAAGCACTAGTTAGATAGTGGTTAAGACAAAGATTTCGCATGAAATAATTGACCCATTTGTTGTTTAACAGTACAATGTAGCGGTAATATGAGGTTTTTATAACGTTTCTTTGCTACACTGGCTACCTTTATCCACGGTTCAAATTAAAGATTTTGATATTTCATTTTACATTCTTATTGAAATCTGTGAGCTCTTTTTATAGCCTATTGACCTGAACCCAGCGGGTACCTTGCATTATAGAAAACTGAAGCAGTCACGAAAAGGATTCTGGTAGTTGTTACAAAGTGACGTCATGATGTAAACCTCCTTTCCTTCTTTCCCAAAACCCCTAAACTATGCACACGACGCAATTTACCTTGATACTCTGACGTATTAGCACATCACCAGCATCAAACAACTATCAAGAGTTCTAGAAGGCACACGGAATAGTTTCGCAAAGGTATCTGTTCAGAAGACGCAGTTATCTACTGGAAACACGTAAACTACTCAGTATGGCTGTGTTCAGCGATATGTCATCAATCTACGTACGTTGCTGTGGCTATGGTGGTATCACTGTTGTATCCCAGAAAGAATCTGTGCAAGGCGACGTCACATTGACAATGTGCATTGCTTATTAAAATATTTCCCTAGTTTTAGTTGTTTTTGTTGGGGTCTGACTCTAAAAGTCGAAGAATTCCCTTCCCAAGCCTCATATTATTCTAGACAAAATTTAAACAACTATATGCAAATATTCTTGTTTGCCTATTAAATCTATCTTACATAAGATAAAGTAACATGTTTGTGGCAAGATTATTAACATTGCTTGGTAATATTTTACCTTCATTTAATTTTTCAGTTTGGGAGTGACTGTGAAAAAGTCGAAGATTTCCCTTCCAAAGCCTCAAACTATTTTAGGCGAAAGTTAACAACGACAATAGACAAGTCATTTTTATCTAATCTATCGCGCGTAGTATGACGTAACATGTTTGTGACAAGACTACTGAATTTTATACAGGTGTTAAGAATCAAAGATTTACATGCAGTAGACATAGCTATAAAAAGCTATCACTGTCTCTACTTGGTTAAACAGTTAAAATAAATTACTCTGTAGCAATTCTGGTTGGTTAAGCTTACAGCAAAAGTGTTGGTTATTTTATTATCCAATTGCGTTATTTCTTTAACTATGTGTTGTTCCAGCACATGGACTAAGTCAATAGCGACATACTGTGCAATGATTATCAAACGTGTCAGCGGTTCAATGTAAGCCGCTGAATTTAAGACTAGAAGCCTGAGTTCGAGAGTAAGCTGTAAATGGCTTTTGATCTACAATGGTTGATGCGTTATGTTTTTCGCCCGATAGGTATTGTCTATAGTTCAAATTGTTTCAATTAGCGGTGTATTTAGGGTTTCGAGCGTTAGCCACTCATCATGACAGCCTGCTCTAACAAAGGGTTGACGCTCAAAACGTCAGCTATACACCAAGTCTTACGGAAAAGAAACTTACCACATCAACCTTTGCTGATTGAAACAATTTGAACTTAAAAGAAAATGCTTGATTGCGATTGATAACCAAAAAACCAGCCGTGTTTCGGTATGTTCCATTTATTATCTTGAATAAATTCTTAATTACAGTTGTCGCCCCAATTACCGTCTCTTCGGACACCCATTTTATCATAATATCTGCTTCAGTGTTTGTTATTTATCTGTGATGCAAAAATAAAGGCATTGATTTAAATCCCATAAAAATAAAGATTTACCAAAAATAGCTGCCCCGTAAATTGATTTAAACAACAAAGATTACAGTCTGTCACGGAAAAACATGTAAAATATATTCCTTTTGTGTATATAAAGAACCTCGACATTTCAATATTTACCTGTACTCTTTGGTTTCGCTAGGAAATTTTTGTGCAAACCAAAAATAAACCGATATTTTCAAATTCTATACAAATAGCTCAAACTCATAGTGCAAATACTATTCAAAGAATATTTTGTCATATTCTTGCAGTATACATATAATTGAGCCACTCTGCCCTTACAGATATGGGAGATTATCTGGAGCCTTTCTCCCACATGGTTATTCACATCATAATTTTTTCCTCTGTAGATGTTAGTGCATGTTGTTAGTGCATGTTAACTTGGCAAAACACATATTGTTTAACAAGAATCGGATAAAAAAAAAATTACATTTTCTGAAATAGAGGTTTTATTGGTTCACATGTAGCAACTGAAAACGTTTTTCTGACCGTTTTTCATAATTAAGCAAAAAAGATTTGCAAAAATCAAAACTCTATAAGCGTCTTATATTGTGGGTGCAACTTGAGGCGTCTGTTACCATTGCAGTACTTTAGTAATCAAATTGTTTGGAAGTCGTTGTCATAGAATGAACGGTAGATTGTTATCTAATTGTTAGCCTGATGAAGAACTATAAAATTCGACTGTTTTGAAAAAGTAGGAGGTCAAAATAATCTCTCTCATGACTGTAAGGGCAAACTATATTTTTAAATGTGGTTCCACTAAATGCAATGTCCATTTTCCTAAATTTTCATGTAAATTGATTTGTGCCAAAGTTTCGTGATTTCCACAAGTTCCAAATCGTTGTTCATTTTTCTGCTACTAAAAAAATGCACAATCTTTCATTGTTTCAGACCTAGAAGTTTTCACGTAATTTTAAACCTGAAAATTTGAATTGCTTTCGAACAAAAGCAAGTATTTAGATATTTACAGTTATTATTTCGACTTACGCAAAGTTCATTTTAATCATTTTCCCGCTTGAAAAATGGTGCATACAAAACTTATCTCTACATTTTTTAGGCAGACACAACAGGTTGTCCAGCAACCAGAATAGGGGCATTTTTCAGATAACTGACCCAACCATTCATTTCTCAAATAGAAAAAGACACAATCAGAAAAAGTTGGGGCAAGAAAGCCCCTGTCTATGGATTAGAGCTGTCCAAATCTTCCCAAAGAACTGAATGGCTCTAATCCATAAGCTGGACCAGTCGAAAAGTACCGTAATTACAACAAATAAGGAAATGAAAAACGTAATCACAAAGACAGAACATCGACAACTCATAAACACAGAGGGGACAAGTTATACACGTACATCTATACATATACTTTACATGGGTCAAAACAACAAGTTCACAAACTTGACAAACATATTGCGACTTTTACGTCTAAAACCGTAACTTCCTAATTAAATTAAGAATATAAATAACTAAAAGAACATGCTTAAATAAATTAGATGAAGTCGCTCAATTTTAGTGCAAATGGCCCAGAGGCTAAACACACTAGAAGCAGGAGGATTTTAAAAAACTGTTCTCTTCTGTGAATTTCTTTTTAGTGAGACAAGATGATTTTAACTCTTTAACTTTCCAGGAGAAACTTGATCAAATGTTCAATTCGTGAGCTAAAAAGGAATGGCATTAACAGACTGCTACTTTACAACAGCTACCTTCGTACTCTACAACTGGCAGGAGCGACTAGACCTTGAACGTGCATAAACTACGGTAACTGTCATGGTTTGGTACAAAGAGCTTGGGCTCAAACAAATCACAATTGGCAAACAAAAACATATTCCAAATAGGTAACCACAAGTACAAAGATTCAACAAACGCAAACTACAGCACTTGGATCAGTAGCTAGTTGTTCTACATACATTTATGTGTAACGATCAAACTACATGTACGTGTCAAGATATCTTTCCGGTAAGTGTTTGAAATACCCGTAGCTTTGCCAACTTCAGCGCGTGATAAAAAGCTAAACCCGTATCAGGAGAGGCGAAGAAATGCACAGAAGAATCCAGCTTAAACAGTTTGGTGAGTTTTACAGTGTTGTTCCACAGATCCATGGCACTCTACATTGTATGTCTGGTATTGGGATGTTTCCGTGTGTTCATCAATCTTGTGCAGTATTCGGGCCGGGTTTTATCTTACTTGTTGTGATATGCCATAATCTGAGGATGAGAAGCGCAAGGCTTCAGTTGGCGGGCAGACGAAGGTTTTCGGAAACCTAGTCACGGTAGCCTCAAGATTTTCTTATGTGCATCTGGTCGTTACGAAATACTTAAGTTATCTGTTTAAGATTTGGAACTAAAGACGGAATCTCTATCAAAAAATCAAGAGTCTTTTCGATTTTGCCTTCTAAATATCAAAATATCATCTTGTAGTGCAATTGCTGTATCCTCCTTCTTCTATTACTGCTGTATAATGTGTTAAATACACAATTGTAGATAAGCGCAGAATTTGAAAATGTGCACGCTTTATTCTTCGGTTATCTTATGGGTAGTTTTTCATTTTATAGTATCTTGACAACTCTTGATAAGGAAAACTCTAACGGTAACTGCAAGCGTCTAATTAAGCATTCACTACACTAAGACGTTACATTTGCTTACTTGATAAACTAGTATATGCACAGTTACCTTTACGGCTAGTTGGTAGTCTATTACTTAACAGTGTTTACTTGCTGTAAACATTTATTTATGTGCTGCAGTTAGCTGGCGATTAGTACAAGTTGGCCTTAGTTATGTGATTAGCAAACTTTAGCGTTAGCTTGATTAAGCAGTTGATCCAGTGTTATTTTCCATGTTAAAGCCACATTTAAAGCGTACTTTATTTGAGGCAACAAAGAGGCTTAAACTCAAAGCAAATTTACCAACTATAATGAATAAGGAGTTTAAATAAATAATGTGTCACGACACTTTGTTCAGTTCCCGACACCAAGCATGTTCTAAAACCTTGAATATTATTGCAGTATTGCTTCTATTCATTAAGGGTAAACAGTGAACATGCACCATGCCGCAACAACTGTTGCACAGCAGATGGAATGACATACCACTCACCCGAAAACACGAATGATTACGTTCGTTAGAGCATTACACGCGTGTGTACTGTAAAGTCCGAATGTTTAAGTTTCTGTTGTTACAATTTGATGATTTAATACACTTTAATCCACTTTAATAGATAAATCAGAGGGGTATTTGTACACATTACCAGTTTGGTCTTATCTGCCGACAAGTGCTCCGATCTGGTTTCACTCAAGTTTAATTGTTTCTGTAGTTCTGCGGACCCAAACCAACAAGTAGGTGAGACTAATACGCTCTACAGTGGGACTAACAAACGATAAATTGACACAAGCGTTGCATGTGAATTTGGCAAACGACGGAACACGAATGATATACTACAACCAAGTAAGGGAGGACGTGATAAGTTCACGTCCAACTACAAACTACAATTAACTACTGCCTTATGCGTGAACCTTTGGAAGTTTATAGAATTAAGTTACCAAGTTTTAAATCGAAAGATTCAAGAACAGTTTTGTTTTCCGATATTGTTGTGGAGACTTATCCATCCAGGTAACTTGTAATATCAAAAAGCTGAAACTTTTACAAATGTTTGGGAAGCTTCCAGTCACTCCTGTGACCTTGTTCACCCCGACTGTGGAGCTGTTTGGGGACCTGGGGCCTATTTATTGACGTGCCTCGTTTTCACGTTGTTGTAAACGAGCTGCAAGTTGTACCTTCAAAAGAATTGACAAAATAATAACGGAAAAAGCATCCTTGGAAACAAAAGCAAAGCAGGTCTTCCCCAAAGAGACATTCACAAAAGTGGACGAATTCGTGCTGAAATCACAGTTGCGTGAACACGAAGTCACAAAGGAAAGACAAAAGAACATACTTTCATGCTTACTCAACTGGCATGAACAGTAACCAATCAACCAGTGGATAAGCATCAGAATGCATGCAGAATTGGGTGAGTAATTACTCACAAAGTATTCTTTCAGACCCCGAATCGTCAGTACTGACGAAAGGCCTAAATCTTGCCGTGACGCCAAAGAAATTACCGGCGGTGGATTTGATAACAGCCACACAATCGGCATGTAGAAATTTGAACAACAGTGAAGCCAACAAACTAAGAGCCAAAGTGGACAACGCAATTGTAAAACATGAAAACATAAACGATCAGAATATCACTAAAGAGGAAAGAAAAGCAATGAAGACTTGAGGAAGGATGACACATTGTGATTCTACCAGCAGACAAAGGCAAAACTACCGTTGTCATGGACAAACAGGAATACCTCGATGAGTGCAACTCCATGCTACAAGATACAAAAACGTACAAGAAGCTGAAACACGACCCTACACCTAAATACAAGAGAGAACCAACGGCAATGCTAAAAGAACTGACACACAGAGAGGTTATCCCTAACGCCCGTCACAAGAGGCTGTATCCTACTAGTGACCAACCGCCCCATTTCTACGGCGTGCCCAAGACTCACAACATCAACATGCCATTGCGTCCTATTGTCAACACAATCGGCTTCATCACTTATTAAACAGCCATAAATTTAGCTGAAATCCTGTTACCACTGGTCGGACAAACTGAGTTTTACGTGAAAAACTCCAAAGAATTTGCAGAGAGTAGAACTGGGCTTACGATCGAGGCTGGCGAAGAATTAAGATCATACGACATCAAAGCGCTATTTACAAGTGTACCAATCGAGAAAGCACTGGCCAACGGAAGATAGTAATCCGCTTGTTAGAACTGTGCTTAAAAACACATATTTTTTGTTTCAAGGCCAACACTACCAACAGCTACACGGCGCTGCAAAGGGATCATCAGTCTCACCCATTGTATGCAACATGTAAATGAGGGCATTTGAACAACGAGCTTTGGCAACTCCCATCCCCCGCGATTCTGGAAGAAATACGCAGATGGCACCTGCACTGTCCTTAGACGAGAATTCTCAAAAGAGTTCACAGAACACCTCAGCTCCATTAACCCTGAAATACACAGGTCTCTGAACAGCACCACAGTCTGGGTGAAAAAGGTCACAGGAGTGATTGAAAGCTACCCAAAAATTTGTAAAAACGGATATTATGAAGAATACCCCCCCCCCCCCAAGATACATTTTGAGACATTTATTTTGTGTTCAGAGCTGCAAAATGACTATGCCTCGTTCTCTAAATACAGGACATTTAGAGAACGACGCATAGTCAACGCAGATGCAGTTTCGGGGCTCCAAAAAACATAAACAAAGTCACAAAATTTACCTTGGGGGGCGTATTCTTCACAATACCCGTAAACCTGGAAAAGTTAAACTTTTTGATATTAACAGTCTTATTGATAATGATACTTTAAACGCAACTTTTAAAACATGGGTTCTAAAGCTTTTATAAAATTTTACATCTGTTATTTTTATATACATGTATATTAATGATCCTCTACAAAAATTTGAAGGAACCTAAACTAAAAATACTGAAATTCCTTGTTCAAACCGAGCTCAGTAGAATCGTACATATTTTAATACTATTTCAATACCTTTCATCTATAATTGTATGTGTTATAATTTTTATCTATAACCGATAAATGATTTTACTATTAAATGATTTCCTTATTTGTTTGTGTTTGTTTTAGATTATATGTCCTTGTGGGAAAATACTATTTGACTGATTCAGTTACGCTAATTGAGCAAAATTTTGTTATCTAATAACATGTCGTTACTTTAACATGGTTAATATGTCATTGCTACTATAGAAACCCATTAGTAAAGTTACACTTATTTCTTTTTTCATAAGAGCACAGAGCTATTGTTTCAAGCACTCAAAAACTAGATTCATTAAAAGTTTGATCTTATCGTTATAATTACTTGTGTGATAAATTACAGCTTTTAAAATCTGCAACAAAACTTCTAACGTTTATGGTGGACGTCCTTGTTCAGTAGCACATTGTCTAACTTGTCAAAAAAACAGCTTGGATGTCCTGGGGTTAAACAAAAAAAGGCAAGTCCAGTGTTCTATGTAAAATACAACAATGCGAAAGTATATTACCAAGTGTTGCCATCTTAATTGCTTCTAGTTCACGAGACAGGTGTTCAAACTCATCTTCCTTGATATGCAGTTTGCTTGACAAGTCTGAAGTGAAGGCACAGTTATTAGTTCTTTGAAAATCAGATGAAGTGCGAGGTGTACATGATAAATACACACCATTCGTACCACAAACATCATTAGTTAAACAAGTTTTCAACTTTTTACATTTTGTTAAAAAATGTCGCCCGATAAATTTACATATCTGCTTTTTGCTCACAAAAGCAACTGTGTTTCCTGTAGTCATTAAGACGGATAAACAAAACGCCAAGAAAACTTCTTATTTGAATTCGATTAAAAATCTTTCGATTACAGCTGAATGTATAGCAGTAACCAATAAACGAACCCCTAAAGTTTGTACAGCAATCCAAACTAGGACGTACGAGTATTTTAAATAGGGAAGAAAGACCAACCAAGGCTCTACCTTCTACAACAACTTTAAGGAGTAGGACAAAGGTAGTCATCAGTAAAAACAAAAACAATATTAATAACTGTAATAATAATAATGATAAAAACAATATAACAACAACAATATTATAAAAATAACAATAACAACAAATGTTTTAAATAGTTTTTTGTAGTACGCACAATTCACGATTTTGTGGGAGACACTGCTTTCATCTCGTATTTCTTTTCACTATTCAGTGTTACAAATGTACATTGTGTAAACTTAATTCATTTTAGCTTTTTCTAGTTGCAGAGTTTTAACTAACAATACAGTAATTATCTTAATATTTACACTGTACATACCAGCAACAGTTTCTTTCAAAGACTTGTTCTCATCTTTTGATTTCCTCAATTCAGCTTTCTGTAAAAAGGGTAAGATAGCTTGCAATTAAAAAATCTGGATGAGGCAAAATAATTTATTTTTTTGTTTTACAAACGCACTACAGCTTTAAACTATAATCACAGATAAAAAGGTTCTAGAGCATTTTTACAGCTACACTGGTAGAACAACACATTAGACCTTTGCATAATGATGTCATTGGATCTGATGCCCAGATCTTAGCAGTCGTATGTAGATCCCTTTAAGGGAGCAAAAAAATCTTTTCAAAGCAGGAACTGAAACGTTGATTTAGATAGTTTTCACAACGCGGTGATAAATTCAAGTTTTGATAATTCTGTAAAATGAGGTGACTCGTGTAAGTTTGCAAACCTAAGAACAAGTACAAACATCGATTGCATGGGACAAGACGGCAAGCAAATAAACGGGAGACAGAAAGTGTGACAGTGAAGCTTCAAAAGACTACTGTTAGAAATATTTTTAGGATATACAGTAGCTAAATGACTCCCTGGCTAACAGGGACCACGGAGCAAGGGGGGGGGGGGGACTGGGTCAACACGTGCCTCCCCCCTCCAATATTTTTAAAAAATATAAAGAGTATGAAAAAGTGTCTTGTGTCCCCCCATATTGAGTCACGAGTGGTACCCTCCAATCTCAAAATGCTCTGTGGTCCCTGGCTAAATCAGTGAACGCATTCTTTCGGTAATTACATTTGAGTCCTGCTCTTTCTCTGTGGCAAGGTGTTTCTTGTGAAGCTCGTCCAGCTGCTTTTCAAGTGTGTTAATCTTTGCTATCCTGTCTCTTAGCTCATCGTCGGAGCTGCTGGCTTTTGAAGAGTGTTCCTCATGTGCAACTGAAAGTTTCTGCTCCAAGTCCTTCACTCTTTCTTCATTTTCAACAAGCAATCTCCTCATTTCTGTCAGTTCTTCCGTGGATTGTGCAAAGGAAGCTTCAAGCACAGAAACTTTAGATCTTGCTTCCTGTGCGTCAGCCTGAAACACCAATGAAGACTTCGTTTTTATTCTGAACTTTGAAATGACTATATTTCACTTTTTTCAAACTCTTCAAGCTTGCCCTAAAAGTCAAATGTCCCTGTTCTGCCCCTTTCAAAGGTTTCATTATTATTATTTCTTAGAATGACACTCACTATCATCTGGCATTTGGTTTTACTGTTTTAACTCTTTACAAATAAAATCGTTAGTGGGAGGAATGATACTCTGTTACAAACCTGATGGTGTCTTAATCGTAAATTCGCATCTCTTTCTCCAGAATTACCATACAACTTCAGAACACTCACATGCAATAAAAATATGCTAACTAAAACAACTAAAATGAAGAAGTTTGCATCAATTTATACACAGAATTTCTTAATATGTTCCAACACAGCTTTCTACAACAGACTTTTCTCAAATAAAACTGTAAAGAGGGGGTATTCAGTAAGGTTTGGCGACTGAGCACTATTAAGCAAAATTAACAAATACATGCCAATGGTTATTCAATTTAAAGCAATTTGATTGGTTCGGTGGTCACCAGTTATCAGCTCATGATCTAGTGATTGACTATATTATATGGGAAACACATGGATGTGAGGCTATCATGTTCACGACATTTGATTCAACAGAAACGGAAGTTATTTTTGAGTTGGCAGCTTCTTTAGACGCAATTTATTTTCAAATAAATATTTGCCAGTGAAAAATAATTTGTTGTTGTATTTAATAAAACTGTATTTAATTAATAAAACAATTATTCTACTCAACCTTCTGAATATTTGCTATACATTTAGTTACATCAAACATTAATGTAAAGGTCTGGTGAGTTATTTTTCTTGACTAAATATTGCAGGAGAAAGAAATGGAATGTCGACAAATAACTCAACCATTTTTGCTTTGTAAAAGATGGTTGGAGGTAAGGTTTGAGCTGAGGCAGGTTTTAAAGAACATGCACTGTATGTACCTGTGCCTTCAGCAGCTCAGCAGATTTCTCTTTAACTTCCTTTGTCAGTGCTTTGATTTCACTCTGTTCAGTCTGTGAATAAGTTCACGAACACTGGTTACAAAGTACTTCTGAAAATGAACTTCAAGTGCACATTCAAGTACAATCACAAGTATAAGAGCATTGTGAGTGAAGACTAAAAGTATTTAAAAAGAGCTTCTCTATATGCAACCACAATGCATCAAAACTTCAGTCCCACAGCTGAAGATACTATATGCAATTCCACCATAAAATTTCATTGCACCTTTACAAAATACAATTACCAGTATGTTATAATACCAGTAATTTTAGTGTTCTACGGTAGATACATGTACATGTAAGATGCTAAGTTCTGCAAATTATTGTTATTAATGACTATCTAGGAAATAATTATGTCATTCGCCAGGAACATGCTGACCAAAGATGTAAATAATTTCATTCATGTAACGAACGAGGTAACATCAAATACATAAGTGAAGTGAAGTGAAGACATAAAGGCCGAAACAAGTGTGCTGTGCACTGTGGTGTTTCTCACTTGAGTGACCTATTGTTTTTTTCCAGTGCCCTGTGCATTAATGTGTAAACTAGAGCACCATTTCCTCTAGAACATTCAATCTGACCGTATGTATGCTCTATCAATGGATAGCTAGTGGAAAATAGCTCAATGCTGGTGAAGTACAGAGTTATAACTTCCAGTTACCTCATCCCCTGTACAAGGTATCTAAGAGCACTCCTGTACCTTGAGTATGAAATACCTAGTGGCACAGGCCAACAAAAGGTGGCAATATTGAGATCTGGGCCACAATAAAACAATCAGCTCACCTGCAGTTCATCCCCCAATGTGATCTCTTCCTCTTCGAGTTGGAACTGAAGATCCTCAACTTTTCTGTTGCACAGACATTGAATCTTAAGTGTTATAGTAGCCATTGCAACATAGCAGTATAAGAAGGAATACATTCATTTTGTAACTGGTAAAATGCCAACACTTGAAAATTATTATTCCATGAATGGGTGTTGGAACTGAGCTTTTAGATAGTGGCAGAGCTGTGCCGCATTGAGTCAGCTAACACAAGCTCATATCCAATAAGTGTGTCTGAATGAAATATTTATTTTATTAAACATCAAAGACTAGATAAAAATATCTCGAATTTTATTCTCTACTGACTTGGGTTTTTTCCACCATTTTGAGGGAAAATTTTCCTTGATGAAATTGTCAGTTTCAATATTTCGACAAACTACAGGATATAGGATTTATCCACATTTCAGAGTGTTCACTGGTTGGGGGAACCAAAGCTGTGGTAATAAGATTAAAGATCAGATCTAACAAACTTTTACTAAAAGTTTTTGAAACTATCTTTGGAGCAAAGATAGCCAATCACAATACCAGAAATTCAATATCCAGTATTTGGTATGATATTTTCTAAACTAAATTATTCTCACTTTCTTTCATCATCAAGTTGAGCCTGCAGTTCAGCCTTTTCTTTTTCAGCAGTTTCCACAAGTTTGTGTAAGGCAGCAACACTTTTCTGGTTTTCAAGTAGGATCTGGAAAGAATGCAACCAATAGGGTTTACACAGAGTCTTTTTTACAGGATTTCTTTGTTTATTAGCTTAATAAGTTTTGCTTTTTACGCTGTTTTTAGTTATGGTTGTTTAGGTGTGTTCAAACTA
Organism: Umimayanthus nakama; assembly: GCA_027574985.1. Taxonomy (NCBI): domain Eukaryota; kingdom Metazoa; phylum Cnidaria; class Anthozoa; order Zoantharia; family Parazoanthidae; genus Umimayanthus; species Umimayanthus nakama. The sequence continues at coordinate 142 of JAOBRG010362416.1, read as the reverse complement.
GCAGTACATGCACAAGTACAGGTGCAAATGAAGAAGTGATTAAACCAAGTGTGAATGTACTCTAACTTGCACACACCTTGTGCATGTATTTGCTCCTGAGTACATGCACAAGTACAGGTGCAAATGAAGAAGTGATTAAACC
>JAOBRG010362405.1:0-10553 GCA_027574985.1 Umimayanthus nakama | reverse complement strand
GTAAACAATACCTTTTGGTCACACTTGCTAACGACGATTAGTTTTTTTGCCTGATTACTGGGCCTCTCTCTCTCTCTCTCTCTCTCTCTCTCTCTCTCTCTCTCTCTCTCTGTGTGTGTGTGTGTGCCCACGCGGTCAATGATCTCAGTGACGTCACAAAGTTAGGAAGTAGCGGAGCAAGGTCGCACCCATTTTCTGTTCAATTGCGACGGCCAGAAAAGAAGGCAAACAGAAAATGGCTTGACAAGTTATCTTTCAAGACTGTGTAAGCGATTTTGGACAGACTGTATAAGTGAGGCGTTTTATAGTACATCTAAGCTTTGACAGGACATATACAGTTCGGTATTGGTTCAAAATATGTGAAATTTTACCAATAAAGATGACTTAGCCGGTCACATTTTTTAAACTGACTTGTGAAACCATACTTGACAAGATGATCAAAGAAGTTTGCATAACAGTGAAATTATTTTTGTTTTGAAAAACGTTTCCAAATCATTCAAATTACAATACAAAACCACTAAGTAATCTGCTTACATTTTAACTGCCACAGTATTCTCCGAAGATGTATACGATACTATAATGCATGTATTTGGTGAAGGTAAAACTTTCCAGAGTGTTCTATGGTTTACACTTGAATCGATTAAAAGTAAAATTTCATAAGTCTCTGAAGAGGGAGCAATCCCGAAACACGAAACAAGGGTTTGTTTCAGAACATTTGGGCATAAATCGCCCAAAATTCAAGAATTAATTAAATACGATACCTCCGACCAAATCCAAAAAACAATTTTAATAGGAAAGTCAACACAATCACTCTCCCATCTATATTCAATGCTATGTTCTAACCAGTAAGTCAAAGCCAGTTCCAAAAGGGGATCACAAAATACAATATAAACACAATCAAACTAAATCTGATGATGAATAAACGATCGAAAGGATTGCCGCATTTTTCTTATACAATAAAAAAAGACTCGGGTCATTTAAAACCTAAGTTAAGATTGTTCTGCTTCATTTTAGCCTTTTCTGTATTAATTAGAATGTTTGGATTTTAATACTGAATATACAGTAACGTTTTTCAAAATGTGCTTTAGTTTGAAATAAAATGTTTTAAAAACTTTATTTCAAAGGGAAGCTTCTTTAATGTTACAAGATTTGATCCAACCGTGACACTACAAAACAATAGCCATAAAGGCTTTAAATTTTCATGTTCATCACATGGAACTTTTGCTGCGTTAAATCTTGAAAGAGTTTTAACAAAATAATGAACTAGGTATTAGAGTTAAATAAATGCATTTTCTGATATATGAATTATAGAAATAAAAGAGCAAGTCAAGTCAAGGCTGAAATGCCCCCCACAATTAAGAACGGTGAGCCAGATAGAAGTTCTGATTCCTAAAACAATTGTTTTGATAATGGAAGTACCTCTGAGTTATAATATGTCAGCCCAGCCAGTCGTCTAAAAAAAAACTGTTATGATCACTAGAGTTTGAAAAGGAGGCTTCAGCATTCATCTGTTCAAAATAGCTGTATTGGTATACTAAAAGCATTTACTTAATACGTTTTTTTAAAAAAAGAACCCTGAAAACTTGACAAGAATACCCGCATGTAAACCGGTAAGTACCTGCGGTTGGTTGTAAAACGAGTTCGCTGCAGGAAGTCAATTCGGTTCACGAAAGCCATCAAACGGGAACCACTGATTTCACAAACTTGCTGTGTAAAACTTTTGTCTTATTCAGCAAAAATCTAAAAATGCCTTTCTCACTTTCGATGATTGTTTTATTGTTTTTAAAAGTTTTTTAGATTCATAAACAACTGAAAACGGAACAACAAAAACCGGAGAAGTATTCTTGACTACAGACAAAAAATATCCATCCAATCTAACAAAAAACAATAAACTTGGGAGATACATTTTTTTTTCGTTCAAGTCAAAAGGAAATCGTCAGTCATAGCTATAACTTTGACTCAATAGGACTTTGACTGGCATTGCTGCCAACTATGTGGTCTGACTTGGGTACGAATGCTTGCTCCGAACCGAAGAAATTGAACATTCTAAAGACATACCTTACTTTCGCAGTATACTCGGATAAAAAAAAAATCAAGCAAAATGATAGGTAAAAACAAATGAGAAAATTGAAAAATGAAAGAAAAACACAAAACAGTATAGATGGTATTTGGCCTGGCTGCATAAAGATAAGTGTTTTTTTTTCTTGATCAGGTACTTGAAGCTGAATTAATCCTCTTTCTGTGCGCTTTTTTGTTCTATTTTTGTATAAGAATGTGTTATCTTGCAGGCATCCTGCTCCCTTCAAATTAACCCGGGCTAAAAACTTTTCTTGGTATATTACTTGTGTCAGCATACTTTTTAAACATAGAACTAACACTTCCTCTCGCAAGAATCAGAAAAATTTGAACATTGTGTTCTCTAATCGTCCCATTGAAAGTATCGTTCTTAAATGGTGGCTAATTTGAGACTCACCGGTGTTTTTGAAAGTTTGTTCTCATGAAGAAAAAAGTGTGCACAGTACCCGTTCACATCAGTATTAACATCAAAGCCAAACTATTCACTCAACATTTTCGGCTTCTTAAAACTAGCTTGTATTTAGTTTATAAATTATATACAATCAACTTTTTCCAGTTTTCCTTTTACTCGTTTTATCAAATTTAATCTTTTTGTTTGCATCTTTGTTCAATTACACACTGGCCAATTTTTTTCTGGTAGATTTTTTAAATATTTTTTTTTTTACACTGGTTTATCGAAAGACTGCAATTTTTTTTTATTGCCGATGGACAAATGTTTTGAAATTGGCTAGTGTGGGATAGTTCCGAATTTTGTCAGGGGGAGTTTCAACTTGTTTGATCCTTAAATAACATGACACTGACACTGAGATCTTGTGATTTTGAGCAACTAGTGTGTGGTGTTCCCTTACAGTTTTGTCGTGGGCAAATCCAGGATAGTGTTTGCCCACGTTTACTGGTGTGTGATGAGCTTTAAAGTCAGATAGATTTGACTCGACGAATTTCCCGACATGAAATCGACTACACGCCTTTTTTTTATAAGAAACAGTAAATTTTGGTCGAGTCTCATTGTTCTTAACTTTTTAGGGAATTTCAGCCTAAAACATTCTTAAGCTGTTCTTATATTTTAAAATACTCATAAGAACAACAACAGTAAGAAGTAACTCCTAAGGTATTGCAAAATTGCACCTAACTTGTGATCAGGAATCAAAGCCGAACAAATCGCAAGGGAAACTCGATCGATCTCAACGTTTAGATTTTTTTAGCGCTTGATAAAATTAAATTTGGGAATAATACAATTTTGTCAAGAAAAAGAGTAAGCTTTGCATTAATTATTCCAATTCCCGGTCTGGATTTTTCTTAGTTTGCTCTTAACGTTTGACCAAATTGGAGCCTTATTGTTCTTATAAAATTGTTCTTATAAAAAAAGCGTGTATTCGACGTCTTTCCGTTGATCGTAACCTTAGCCATAGGTAAATCTTCAATTCAATATATAACAAACAATTAACCTACCGACTTGGAAAGAAGCTGTCCCTGAAGCTGGAACTGTTGGACCTTTCGTTATGAATGTTGTGTGTAGTTCTCCCTCCATCGCCTTCTCCATAGACTGCGTACGACTCTCTGGCTCGTGTTGTGCCTCTCTATGTCGCCGGGCTGCAAACAACGGAGCGCCAACTAGCGCCACAACTGCTGCAAGAACTACTAACGCCACAACAGCGAAACAGTTACACTTGCTGTTTTCATTTCTGTAACATACTTTTGAACAATCTAGAAAACTTGCAGTGGATTTTTTCGATTCCGAAGGCGAAGAAAGTAACTCGAATTTGTCTACGTAGTAGTTCAGTGAGGTATCTGACACAAAGTGTACCTGATCACTGGAATTATCCATTGCTCTTAAAAAATCTTGAAATTTGTAGACTTGCAAAGTGAAGCTAAGTGACAATCTGTATTGAAAGAACCGGAATAAAGTTCCTTTTATCATCAAAGAGGAGAGTAAATAAGTTGTTAATAGAAAAATGTAATTCCGTTGAAATTTTCCTTCTCAGTATTTTTCTGTGTGATATTATAACCGGAAGTTGCACCTGACCGTGGTAAACCGATTTAGTTATGACGGCATCTGTACATGCAAGACAGCTGTGTGAACAAACCCAGCACTTGAATGGATATGCACCAATGGCTGCCTGGATTTAAGCAACAACGGAACAAATATCAATGTCTTTCAGTATGCGGAATATCTTTTTGACTGAAGTTAAAAGTGGACTATTGTTAAGGTTACCAAACTTAATTTTGCTCCTACAGAACTACAGTAAGATCTTTTTTTAAAACAAAAACAAAAAAGATCTAGATAATGTATATTTGCAGCGTATTGGTTTTATTTGAGTGAAAACGCCTTTTTCTTACACCGTGTATGGCGCAGCCATAGAGCCTGGGACAAAAGAGCCATTGCGTCAAGGTGGTGAAACCAATGACAATCACATGAAATTTGTGTTGTTATAAATTGAGTTGGAATTCTTTGCATTTTTTGCACTCCTGTGCTGTAATTAGTTCGTTAAACCAGGGAAAGCGCATAAATCTATTTTGCAATGACCGTCTAGCAACTGAAGCTAAAACTGGTGAAGGTTAATGACATTGAGTACACTTTCAGCTTTACTGCTACACTCTTTTTAAACGGAATTGTTTTCGAAGACACGTTGAGGCTGAATAAAAAATTGGAATATGTAAAGCGGAATAGACTGGATAAGAGCATAAGTAGGACTTTTCTTTATGAAACATGGAAAAAATATTATTTAAATGTTTAAGCAGTAGCGCTCGGTACAGGCTACAATCTAAAAAGAACTAGCGACGAGCGTTTTTCACCAGTTCAACGCTTTTCACCTTAAATAAACGAACCTCCCAACGGGCCGAAAGGTCCCCTGAAAAAAACAGTCAGACTAATAAGTTGTAAAGCTTTGAAAACACACCAGATATGAACTGCTTTTCTTCTGATTTCGTAATGTAGAGAATCAGTACCCGAAGATGAGGAGCAAATCAACGTTCTTTCCTGCTGTTGATCACGTAGAGTTGTGTTCCTGTTATTGATTTATCTGCCGATTCTCTATACTAGTTAACATTGCGATTACTTGGTATATCCTGAATCCAATATCACGCATATTACAGGGAGTGTTTCTGGATCAAGATCAAGCACTAAAGATTTACTTCTTCTTTTAACTATTCTATATTCTCCGCGGTAAATGTTCAATGAACTCCACGTTTTCTCACCTTTTTCCGAGGAATCTATTCTTGGACCCCAGTAGAAGTCATTCTCGACCCTAGAGTCCACGTTTCACTGAGTATGCCGAACTAGAAGAAGGCACCTTCACTATTTACATGTGTGATGCACAAAATATTGATATAGCATAAAAGACCGCCTCAATTTTGGCTGTGCAGACCAAAACAAAATGCCTTTTACTGCATAAGTACAATGGTAAAATTTCCTCAAAAAGAAAAGAAGTGGAACCTATTGACAATGAGGCTGAAATCCTCAACTGAAAATAATAAATTAGTTCAGAACAAAGCATTTGAAAAAGACATAATAAACAGAAAAAAAACAACTTAAACAAGAACACAAAATTGTGAAAAACACTTACTTCTGGTACCACATCCGATATGACGTAATACCAACTTTAGCAAAAGTCCAAAGCTACCTACGCATGCGTAAATACTTCATGCATTTGGACTTTCAGCTAGTTACCCCATTGTAATGACTATAAGGGTGTCATGATGAATAGAATATCTTAGCTTTAAGGCTCAACAATTAGTGCAGCAATTAATTTCTGTTCTGACGTTCACGCTGACCCCAAACCACAATAAGCTCTTCAAATTTTTTAAGACGATGGTTGCGGAAAGGCGCCGAGTTCCGTGCGTTGTTGCTCTCTGCTTTAGTATTCTGTATTTAAGTATATTGTTTAGTTATGTTCTATAACTAGCCGCATAACCAATTTCCTTAACTAAATATTGTTTCAGCCGGGCGCCAAGCACAGGAATCAAAACACTTAAATTGTCATTGTCTGCACACCCTTTCATGCAGGACCTCAAGTAGATAATACCATACTCATTCGAAAAACACCGTCAGGGTTCTTGGACGTATATTTTATTTTACTTCCTGCTTTAGTTATCCGAATCTGCAGTGGTTTTGACTAAGCGTCGTGTGTTTCATACTTACAGCTACTGTTGCCAATTTCACTAATCTAGTAAATGTGATTTTTTTTGTGCCCCTAACTTGAAGCAGCACCTCACTGAATGACAAGATTGAAGTGCTCGCCTAATATATCATATACGTGTATAACCGTTGTCATTGAACTATACAATGCAGGAATATATATTGGTGTTCATTATGATAATTCATGGAAGAGCGCCGCACTTAGAAAGGTGCGGCTAAAAATGGTTGTCAAATGTATTTAAAACTGAGCATTGCTGAAGGAATTTTTAGAGGAACAAGCTGGCTCATTAGCACGCATGAAAAGTGCTTTTGAAAGTTGTATTCATTACGTTTTGTCGACCATTTGTGACAGTGCATACTGAACAAAACTAATAAGCAGTAACTGGTATATACATAACTAAAGTATTCTCAATCTGTAGACAGTACTTTTTCGCCCTTTTAGGACTATTCAGTGCAGATAACAGTGGCTACAGAACTAGGACATGTCAATTGGTTAACGAGCAACTAACACATGAAACACTGAAAAGCAGTGGCAAAGATTTGTTCTGAAACCAGAATGTTCAAACTCAAACCCAAATGCAAAGCGGCGTTTTAAAGTCTGAAAGACAACACAAATTATTGGATGTTAAATCAAAGGTGCTCAACCAAGTTGAACTTTTTACCTGAGTATCAGTCTGAACTGAATCTGCAGTCTGTTTCGTCGTTTGGGGACTAATCAGCCAGTCTAGCTCAGAGTGGTTTCAAATGTATATATGAAATATGATTTGTATTGTAGACAAAGGGCTGCCTCCACTAAGAAATTGTGTTCAGTCTGTATTCGTATTTTAAAGTTTAAAGATATAAAATTGTAGTTTCTATATGGTTAAACAGAATAGAATATCAATTTCTAAAGTAAGAATATTTGAATTGCTGGAAAACGTATCTTAGACGCGTATCTGATTCAGTATATACAACTCAAACTTCCTCTTGTGTTTTAGGACAGACGGGATACAACAACTGATTTTGCCACAGATTTCAATTTAAGGTGGCTTTTTAATGCGTTTATATGTCAATTAGATATCTCAGGGAATTGACATGCAGGCAGGGTATTCGGTGAGAAAATGTATACATGTATATACACTTGTTCGCAAAACTCTGCTTTTGAAATATATTTACCCATTTGTATTTCTATGAAATTTTTGATGACAACCATGGCCATGGGACCATAAACAAAGGGGAGGTAAAAGATGGTCGATAAAGGTGTTACCAACTTTAGAATGTTATTGTTCTCACTTGTCAACACCTTTTTATATATATTACACACTAATACCGTAGTGCGCCAATTTGCTTGTTATACCAACTGTGGTAGTGGGTGGAAAGCTGAAGAACATAACAGTGAGACAAACGAGCAGCAGATTTTGAACACGTAGACTGAGACCTGAATTGCAGTAGTCGAGTTTGTTTGCATTGATGAAGAAGGTAACAAGGAGGTTTCATGCTTAAAGGAATTCGATCTTTTCAAAAAATAATTCTGTGCCGATGCAAATTCGTAATTTTGTGTCAAGCAATGTCTGTTCCCATTTTACTTTCATCCATGTTTTATGGTATACTTACACTTATAATACCTTTACCTTGTTTTGTTACGTTTAAAGTTTTTTCTTCTTTTTTACTGTTATTTACGGGCGGATTTAGCTGGAACCAATCTCTCGCCTTTATTAATGTAATTATAAACTGTATTTATTCGTTTGATTAAACAAAGAAAACCGTCTTGTATACATGTATAGATGTATATTAATGAACATTTTGAAAGTTGAATATATTGCCACGAATGGAATTTGAATCTCCTAATAATTGGTCGAGTATGCAACTACATACTGCATGTATGTGGCCCTACCGCGACAACCTTGCTGGCATCATAGCAATCTTGTGAACATAACTTTTCTATAAGAAATGATGGGAAACTTTAAGGCATTAACGCTTAACGTTTTCCCCTCTGTTTATTTAGTTTATTTTAAAGATTCACAGGAAAGACAAACTTAGGAATCAGCTACACGGGAGGATCCGAAGGAAAGGTAAAAAAGGAATGGCAGTATGTAATACCTAATCTGAAACAAAAGCTTGCCTGCGTTAAAACTTAATTAAATCGTCTTAAGTTATAATTATGTAGTCTTTCTGAAAGTGTGTTGTTAAGAGTTGTCACTTTTTTGGCATTTTTTTATTGTAGCCGTAGTAATTACCTTTTGTAGTTTTCTTTATGAACAATGAATAACTTATACTGACAAACATGATAACTCATTTACTATCGAAAGCTACAAAGTTTATTGATAAGTGAGCTAGAACATTCATATTCTATTGCACCGTCCACACTAACCATTTTTCAAAACGCTCTTTTTTTACCTCGCCGAAATCAAAACGTAGCGAAAATATATATTAACGTAAGCGCTTCGACCATATTGGGTAAATGTAAAACAAACCAAAATCTTTTCTAGGCAAAACCTTACATAAGAAATATATTGCAAGTGTTTGTGACCTCTGACAGAAAACGGATCTCTAATGACTTCTAACATTAAATTAATAAAAGCTGCACTAGTGACTCTCTGCCGCCTGGTGTACTTGTGACGCAAGCACAGATCGAAAAAGCACATAGAAGCATGCGTGCAGGCACACAAAAATAGAGCCGTACGCTATAACAAAAACATGAGGTCAGGAGAATGGAATGCGAACTTTGTTGCTGATGCATGGTGTTAACGCTACTTTCATGACGGCACTTGCTAATTAGTTCCTATCCCATATGGTAAAAAGTGAAAACTCGTTTGAGAATGATCTTATATCTGTTTGCTTGAATATTTGGAGTAAACTGCATTGGTTGTCACAGCTTTTTTAAGCTTTAATTTGGCGTGCTTTAATATACTCCAGTGATAGTTAGCGTCATTATTTCACCTTCAACATAAGATTATGTATTATATAGAGAGCAGTGTCGATTATTTTTTTCTTGGAGGATCTTTTTGAGATTTTAAGGCTTAAATATAAAGATTCAATCTGTCTGTTCTAAATGAGAGTTGAGTCTCTGTTGCAGGTCTTGTCAATCTTACTGACAGTAAAGACTGCATTTTGCATCAAGGATGATGTTTTATCAGATGATAAAAAGCCCTCGTGTGTGTGTCTCATGTAATATCTGTTGATACCCTCTCACAATTTGCAAGAGCATTGAAAAGTTTTCTATTTGTTTGTGTTTTGTTTCTTGTCAAATGAAAATCAAACGGTGTATCTACGGAGTTTGTAGTTCATGATTACCGGTGCAAACTAAAAGAAGATTACGATTATTTATCTATGTTAAATGTCGCTTTGTCCGGTTTCTATTTTTACAAGTGTTTGATGGCATTTCCATACTGTATTCGTATGTTGAAATAAAAAAAGCACTTCCCTAAAACTGAGTTTTAATTCTATACTTACTTGTTGTAATGATGGCGGGACGAATTTCCTCAGTGCATGTAGCTTCGTTGATCAGGTATCCGGGATCTTTTATCTACTTTCCCTCTAACATAGATCTACATCTTTGTTTTCCATCTGCATCATTGCCTTAAGTGTTCCAATGCTCTTGTACCCGACCTTTGATAGTACATTTAAGCATTCACTGAAGAATATCTCAACTTCTATGTTTGTTGATGAAATGAGTAACAAGTCACGCTTAGACATACAGAAATTTTCTCTCTGTAGGTAATTTTTTTAGCAACTTAAAATCTAAACAACCATCATTCAAACGGGATCAAATCATTTCATTTCGTATGGTTAATATATTTATCTACATGTATTTATTTTAAATCTTGGTGAAATTTGAAATTATTTGGTTAGAATCTAAGAGCATAAAATTCATTTTCTTTTCAAGTGTTGGATGTAAAGATCATAAAGCAGTGAGCTAGTTTATCAAGAATCTTGACGACAAATGATGACATTTGAGTGAACTGAGATGATGGCGGTTTTTTTCAACTTGACTAAAAAAGATTGAAAGTCTTAAAACTTGGTTGTCAAAGTGCTTCTTCTCACCCATCTAACAGATCGGCCTTAAGTCATAAACCCGCAGTAATTTGTCCCTTTTAACACTATTGCTTTAGCTTTTCAGTTACAAACTAACAACTTTCACATACGATATTTTCTGGTTACCTTTGAACATGTTCACTCATATTTTGCAGTTTTTATTTTTAGGCAGTCAATTGCAAGCTCAGAAACCGGTGAATGTGTAACACTGCGACAGCATACGACATGCCAAACTTCTAATGTTGTGTATCTGGTTAACTGCAGTAAGTGTAATGAACAGTACGTTGGCGAGACGTGCAACTGTGTGAGGTGGCGAGCAAACCAGCAC
>JAOBRG010362394.1:0-12487 GCA_027574985.1 Umimayanthus nakama | reverse complement strand
TTCAAACGTCGAACTTTACATGCACCTAATACTGGTATTAGATTCGGCACATGTGAAGTTCGACGTTTGAACTAGGCATGTAGATACCAAAATCTACGACAAAAATGCACATAATCTTGTTTTTTTTTAACTCGGTAACACGGTGTTCAGTTGTACCTTGCCCTTTAGATGTACAACGTGATAAGTTTGGCAAAATTGCAGAAACAGCACTTTGGACACGATGATTTAGTGGTTTCTCGTTCAATATTTTAAAAGAACAGTGACCTTCAAATTTGACTACGAGTAGTTAGCGTTTGAACAAGCGTTTACTCGTTATGCCGACTCGGCAAACTCGTAATAAACAGGGGAAAGCAACTACAGCTGTTTCAGTGGGTTGAGAATGTTACCGTTCACGTTGGAACGGATCAGAATTTTTAAATTAAGGTTTTCGCAGATTATGAGTACATATTAAATGAACTTCTATTAAAAAATATGGTTTTCAACACGAGATATGACGAACGAGCGGTTATCGGATGTAAATTGTATGACAAGCGGCGTACTTTAGAAGTGAACTTCTCAAGACATGTTTTGGCTAAAACTGCGACAATACAAAGTATCATACTCCCTCAGTTTTTAACTTCATGCCGCCGGTCAAGTTTCGCAAGTTCATAAAAAAAAAAAAATGGCTGAAGATGTTAACCGTCCTGGCGAATTTTGAAACTCCACTTCAAATAACTTATCTGACTCGATCAGGGCTTTTTCAGTTGAACGCTGCAAATAGGGAATTTTCTTCAAACGCCTGCAGAAAATTAATGACACGTACAATAAAAAATACCCTAGCACGGATTAAGAGCGCAAATAGTGCTGAAACTCACAAAAAACTAAAAATGGTTGAAACTGTAGCCGCATTGACGTCTAGAAGTGAAATAAACAGTTTGAATTATGGTACCGACGTTCGTTTATAAACCAACATTTTTAACAAACTTTTCACCATCTTTTAGATGACTTCATAAGCTTTCATTGATATATAGGTTTGTGGGTATATCCGATGCATGTTAACGGAGTTACATATGGAAAACTGAAAACACCGCTCAAGGGGAACGGTATACCTTATTTCAAATTGCAAAACAAACATATTTTGTAAAACTGATAAATAACTTTGTCAATGAAAAAGATTGATATGAATTATCATTTTTAACTAGAGGCTTTTAAAAAAATAAATAAAATAAGTGACTAAATATTTCTTAACAATTACTAGTGAATCACGTTTGTTGTATGAGTCATCCGCGTCAGCCTGCGGGCTGACTGACAGCGTCGTTGTCGTCACAGTCAACATTGTTCTGTCAGTGACGTTAGTTGGGTTGGTGAAAGTTCAAGTATGACTTATAACTTCCGCAAAATACTCGTTGAATGAAGGAAGTTTAAAAAGAAACGAGGCGAAGTTCTTTCGCTCGAATGAACGTAAACCTGTTTCGTTTGCCGTGTAAAAACAAAAACCAGTGCAACTTTAATATAACACGATAGTATGCTATCTTGAACGAAGTAGTAAAATAGTAGAAATTAAAATGTTCGACTGATGAAAGTTTTAAAGTGATAACAAACGTTTCAAGTGGGACTCGCTTGCTTGTTTGTTGTCACTTTGTTCTGACCGAAATCATTGACGCTCGAAATGTCGGTCTTACAACCAGCCTTGCGGTGTAAAATATAGTAAGAGGGCGGTGCCTCTGAGGCTGCTAGGCAAACAACAATTAATGGTCAGTTAGAAAATAAACAAATTTCTGAAGTCTTTGGATGGACGCTGTAACCACAAATGATTGACGTCTTACTATCTCGAAAAGGTGTTAACTTACAAGGACATAAAACGAACACTTCGTTCCTGGAGCTCCACCTCAGAAAATTCTTTGCCGGGAAACAGGTTAGTTAATTATTCATTAATTCATTCTCAAAAATACAAACATTAAACAATGTAAATCTGAAGATCACACTGACATAGTTTGAATGCTTTACCTGGAGGTTTTGCCGTCTAAGGTAAAGAAACGTTGTCATGTTCACATCTGCGTGTAGCTAGTCAAGCCTATGAAGTCAACTTCGGCATTTTTTTAAAATTGTCCGTACTTCACTCTTGACAATGACCCAAACTTACCCTGCCAGCAGAGATCTCTCATATCGCCACGAAGAACAAGACGTTCTTCGTGGCGATATGAGAGGTCTCTGCTAGCAGGGTACAAAAGAGATCTCTGCTAGCAGGGTATCCCAAACTATGATTGAAAATAACAACGCGACTTGTTATAAGTTTCTTTATCTAATTTCCAAGGTCCCATAAACCGCTTTTAGGCAAAAAACCCCACTTTTTTTTAATTCTCCGGGAGAGGCTCACTCAACGAAGGTCGGAAACAATGAAACCGAATTTGTGTTTTACCCCAGATGCTTTGCGGGTAACGATCACCTTCCTCTGCCGAGTAGCTAAATTACTTTACTTGCAAGTCAATCTGCAACTTTGTGACTTTCAAATCACTTTGAAATACTACTAAAACTAATAGTTACACTGCATATACACTGAAGTTGTTCGCAACCATTTGTACGGTAACCAGTATAGAATGAACCAAAGTGCCATATCGAGTACACGCTTTTTTCAGTAGAACCATCAAACTTGGTTGCCGAGGTCCATTGTCCTTAAATTCTTGGCGAGCTTTTCAAATTGTTCTTATTGTTATGAGCGGTTTTAATTGAAGAAAGAACAAATTAATTATGAAAGAAGACATTGCAAATAATAATAATAATAATAATAATAATAACAATCTTTATTGAGGTAGCCGACTTCACAAGTCAGACGGGACCTCTAGATTACTAAAAAATACAAGGAAAGCTAATTACAATTATAAAAAAGTTAAAATTCGAAACTAATTAATTAATTACAGTTTACGTATTCCTTAACTATTACAATATATGTATACCTAAAAATACAAGAAAGCTAAAATTCGAGACTTAAACGAAGAACTTATCTCCTCACAGCATACTTGTGTTTAACGGCTGTATGCCTTCGTTGTTTGTTGAAAAAGTCGAGGTCTCGGATTACAGTACCTTGTTTCTTCTCTGCAGCTTGCGTTGCCCCTCTCTTGAGAAAGACTGGTTATCGGCAAGCTGTCGGGGTTGAAACATGCACTGTGCGTATACTGGATGAGATTTTGAGTTTTTTCTACCTGGAAAAACTTCAAGGTTATCGAGCTTTAAACAGTATCGATCAATGGCCTAATCGGAGCCTCGATCACACAAAGTTGTTCTTTAAATAAGAAAAATGCGTAATGTTGCATGTTGCTTTCTAGTTACGCTTTCACGACATTTTGAAGTTATTTGCTTCTTTAATGAACTGACGAACGCCTCTATGCTCGACACTAAATGTAATATAATTAACGATTTTTGATGAATGTCAAAAACCATTAGAACAATCTTCAAAAAAGTCAGAAATTATATTTGCATTTATACCCAATATAGGAGGACAAAAAGTTGTAATACTTTCCCTGAACTGCCTCAGAACTGTTCAATCTCTGACTTGGGGTATAGTGGTCAGAAAAATAATCCAAGATTAAACAATTTGTCCCTCCGTGGGAGTGAAATGCCACCAAAACATAATCCCTTGGAGTCCTTGTTGGCTTGTAGTCTGTCATGTAGTTACATAGAAAAACTCGACGATTATTACCAGTGTTGCCAAGAGAATTTAAAAATGTCCGGGTACGAAATTCGGTGTTTGTTACCACCATAAAAACTGACGAACTTGAAACATATGCAGTGACAAATATATGGTTAACTTGAGTGAAACTATGGCAGCTTTTTCATAACAACTTATGAAAGTTAATAATCATAGTCCTGGTATTAACATGCTAGTGACACATGGATCAAAGTAAGTGACTGGGCAAAAGCTGGTGTGATCACTTCTTGTACGCGTATACGGTTTTCGAGTACTAATAATTCCGAAGTGACCCTAAAACTGACGCTTTGTTATCCTACAGCTGTGACTTAAAAGCTACACCTTTGTGCGTAAAAAATACAGGACAATACGTGACTGAAAAGAATGATGAATCTCGGTATATTAACAACTAATTTAACTTGTTATCGTTTTGTTTTCACTGAAATGTGATTGTCGTCGGTTTTATCCTGCAAATTTAATTAAATTACATGCAGTTAAACAATGATAGGCCCATAATATTGCAGGCTGTCTTTCGGTTCTAGAACTTAAACGGCTTTATATACTCGTACATATTCATATTTATAAAACAAAAGTACAGTTGAAGATACGTAATATCAAGTAAATAGTCTCCTGCTTAGGTTTTTGTTTGAGTTTAATTTTCCATTAACTATACACCACATCAATCTTTACTACACAAACCTGTTATGAGTGTTCCAAGCAAGTAAAAGTGCGTAATATTGAAAACGAAGAATAAAAAAACCTGATATAGATATGTCACTAGACTTGAGGCTTATAGCTTGGCGGTGTTTGTCCCACGTTGTCAGTTCAGCACTGTACACAATTCTTGCCTCTAGTACTTAGCAACGTTATGTTTGGACTAGAGTTGTAGCATAACAAAAATTACTATTCTAGTTGAAGATCAGGAACCATACACACACAAACAGCAAAAACAAACATTTTGATTTCTCACTCATACTCGAATCACAAATGCTTGAGTTGAGTAAACCAATTGTTTTGTATTATAAAAAGGAGTCGTTTATCACACCTGTACTCTTATAAAATGGCTGAATTTAGAAACTGATTCATTTCACTGCCCCAACATACCACTTATGATACCATTTTGTTGCATAGCTAGACCCTGAAAACTTTGAGTTCCCAGGAAACTGGCGCTTGGAGCTGTCGGGAAGTTTGAGTTTGCTTTTCGTGGAGACCAATCCTTCAGTTGGTTTGTTTTTTGCTTTCTTCTTACGTCGTCCGGTGTCCTGTGACATTTTCTTCTGTCTTAGCTTCTCCTCTTCCATTTGCTTTTCCATTTCCTCTCGTTTCCACATAGACATGTTGTCAAACCCGATAATTGAACGTTTGACAGTTCGTCCTGCAGAAACAGAAGGATCTATTTCAAACTCTTCATATGTCATCCATTGTGCCAACTTGTAGGGTGCTAGGTTGTTCTCTTTACTAGTCTCTGTAGGGCAATCATGATCTGCTGTAAGGTCACAATTGTCGTAGTACCATTCAACTGTAGGATAGCTTACCGGACTTCTAGCTTTATCGTCATTTTCTTGATAATCAAGCAGGTTTTTATGCCCACCAGACTTTGCTAATTTGATGTACTTGCTGTCTGTATCTCGGATCTGTCCTCGCACGAACGTTTTCTTCTCTTGCTGATTTAACTCTTGTTCTTTCTCCGGGTTAAGATTCACAATTTGCGAAATGGGCTTCCTAAGTGCTTTTGGGTCTGTTGCAGCTCTCTTCGGACTGTAGTAACAAAACCAGTTTTCTTCTCTTTCAGGTCTATCCAACGGCTTATACGGCATTCTGTGCTACACTGATCCTCAGCAGTAGGCAACTGCGAGTACGAGATACACACACTACGGTTTTAACAAACCGTGCTGAGCTAGGGGTTTTCAATTATCAGATCTAGAATGATTTACGGTTAGGTATTCTCTCAAACATGTTCTTAATTGCTGTGCTCTGTACGTCAACCTCCGTTAAGCTTTTGTCCATTGGGTTGGTAAAGAAAACAAGCTTAGATTTTGTATGGGTTGTAATGGACGTGGACGATCTGTTGTAATTAAACATTAATCTGTTCTTGTTTGAAATAATCTGCATAAACTAACAATCTTACCACTCATTGTTAATGAGTCTGTGTCTAATATTCTTTATTAGAGTCACAAAAGACAAAGAGACAGCAGGGACTCATTTCTATTCAATATCTTTTAATTTCGTTGAAAAAAAAAATGAAAGTGTTGAACGGAAACAAAACTGCACCTGCCTGATCGACCACCATTTGTTTTTTCGAAACTAAGATGTTTGCACATGCAAATTTTCACATAATTCCTACGACAATTAAGAATACAGTTGCAGATATATTGCTCGTTGTCCATTTACATTTTATTACGATAATAAAGAATACAGTTTGCAGATATACTGCTTGTTACTCCAATAACATTTTTTGAGAATAAAAAAATTTGTAGCCAAGAAAATCATCAAACTGGGTGGGCTTTCAAAATCCAGATTTTAAACATTGTCTTGTACAGTCAAAAAACACTAAATTAGCATAAGATTTCGACTGATTTAACTTGATTATTAAAAGAAGTTTACCTACCTGCATCCATCATTTTAAAAATATAGAGTGGGTTTACATATAAGCAATGAAAAAAGAATAGAAAAATATTCAAAGATTAGAGACTTGTGTAGCTAAGTTAACTTTACAGCTCAAACTCAAAATCATATAACATGGGGTCGAACTGTGTTTTATAGATGCCAGAACCACCTCACGTAGGATCCACCTGTTTATCTGTGTTTTCCCAAGTGCAATGTGTAAATTTTGTTTCACAAGATACATAGCGTGGTGTAATTGTTTCGATCTTTCGTGAGTTGAAAGTCAGCCGGGACGTGGTAGTTTTGTTGGAATTCGTACATTATTCAGTTTTCCTTTTACAACCATTTATTAAACATTTACACTTGAAAAGGATGAACCATACACGAAAGAAACTAGGTGTTTTGCCCAGCATGGCAATCAAGTGCCCCAAATACAAACCGAATAAAACCGGAAAAGCACAAAACTAAGTTGCTTTAATAAATCACGGTCAAAACCAGCTCAGCAGTTGGAGAAAATGGAGGTCCCATGATGCTTTGCGATCTAGGTATTGCGTTTTCCACAGGTCAACCTTGCTTAATATATCTGTATCAGCTTACAGTGATAAAGGTTTACCATATTGATATTCCTTTGGTAGTATGGTGATGTTTTTATTTCTCTTGCTTCATTTGGAAGTGTATCACGTACTTTTAAGGTTACTTGTCGTGTACATGTGCATCTGCAAGTTAACAATTAGCTGTGATTTCTTTTTGCTACGTTCGTCTTTGATTTGCTTTTTCAAACAAATAAGTTCTTCGTTTCAACCAACGTATCTGATTTGCCACAACCGATTAGTTTCAAGAAAATTTTACTGAACCCATATCGGTTGTTCCAAGCCTTGTTAAGTTTTTACTTTATTTACGACAAGCTCTGAGTGAAGGAGCCAATGTTTCTCTTTGTTGCTGAAAAAGTAACGATTTTAAATATCAATTGTGTTCTGTTGGTTCTGGTAAAAGGTCAGGGTGCTTTTATCTTTTGCTAGCTTCTGTAATTCCTTCAATTCCGTCTTTGTTTTATTACAGCAATTCAGCTAGCACTTGAGATAACAACTAGGCAGAAAATAATTAAGCAGGACACTTGTAACAACCATAAGGGACAGTCGAGATAGGTGGCCTTTATAGGATTTATTATAATGGCGCGGGTGATAAGGAGTCAGACGCTGATTTCCCTTTATGTAAAATTGCCTTCAGTTTGTTTATAACTTAGGTGTTCATTGAATGAGAAATTACCTTTTAATTTTGCTAAAATTTAAGCAACTTCAACAAATTCAAAAACCGCGCGAAAACTAACGCGCGCGCGCGTGCTTCCTTTGTGGTATGTCTAAAATAGCATCGTTTCTAATAATAGATCTCAAAAAATTATCATGGTTCGCGCGGTAATATGAGGACGTGATCTCTTAGGATTATCTTCTCTTGATTATACCCTTATCTTCCAGTAAATTTACTTTCCTGCGTTCTCCAGAACGATACAACTTCTTATTGGCTTTTATTGTTTCACCTAATTGATAAGACGCTTCCAAGGCAAACTCTCCTATCTAAGACACTTCTAATAGTAGGAGCACTGGAAACCCATACTATATAAGAGGAACTGATGTTGTTAACGTATAACAGCAACACATTGTTTTGGTTTTTATTAGAGCTGGACTTTTACCGATATCTCTGTAACTAATGAAATAATCTGGGAGCACCAACTTGCCACTTTTAAAATAAAATTGTTTTCCAAAAGGCACATTAAACTACGCCCTTTTTATACGTAAAAACTATACGATAAAACGTCTCACCTTTTTTCACCTTTGTGAGGCCGTAAATGTTCGTTCTACAGTAAAATGACAGTTACAAAGCCGCATACCAATGATGTACATTCTCAAGCATGTTTATCTGAGCCAACAGAATATAGAGGTCAGCTGTTCCAAGTGGACATAAATGACAATCGAGAACTTTGAATTTGACAACGAGTACATATCCAGGTACGCACAGGCCATACATGAAAATGTGCTTCCCCCCTATTATATGTCATACCCACTCGTTTATGGCCTATAATTGATATCGCCTCAATGCTTTAATTTTAATAAACCAATGTATACCTTGAAGTGCGTTTATGAGGAAATATATTATGTTGTTTTTCTAGTGACAGGCAGGTGTGAGTTTAAGGACAAAACACCTTTAAAATATCCGCACCTATCGACGAATCAGATGACATTTATTTTTTCGACTATAGACCAAAGTATATTTTTGTCATTAGAAACGACTATGAATAATTGAATAAACTGTGGGCGCAAGAGAGTAGGTTGAATAAACATCAGTTAATCAATTATTTACGAATTATTTGTTTCCTTCGTTAAAACATGTTAATTTGTTTGTTCTTTTCAGCGTTCTTTCTGTTGGCCGTATTGGCATATACAGTTATTTAACATACTGATTTAGAAACGTGTGAATTGGATACCATGCATGCATAAATTTGACACACGCAACGCGATTTAAAAACTAACAACTAATACATGCGATATCAACAGTTAGCTCTGCTGCAACTGTAATATGGGAAATACAACAAGTTCAGTTTACCCAAGAAAAAGCAATGGGAACAAATCATGAAAGTTTTGAAAGTCCTTTGCGTCTCACTGTAAAAGGAGGCTCAACGAAACACACAGATCTCATCGTTAAGACAATCATGTTTGGTAAAGCAAAGGCGATTCTAAATCGAAGCTGGAGCAACTTGGTTCGTTTTGAATATGATGAGAATATCAACAACAAGATCTGTACGACAGTTGTGATTGCAGAGGATAAGACGTTCCCTCAGTGTGCTATCAGTTTAGAAGAAAACAACATCGAGTCTAGAAGAGGCTGGTTCAAGGTCGTTTCTTTTTACCAGCTTCATTCCACGCTACCAAAAGATCGTCCTATTTAATAAACTGAGAGTGACTGTTTTAAACATGTCGGAAAAATGTCATGCAGCTAATTTTCCGAACATGTACATGAATAAATCTTGTCAGATTTCATTAATGTATGCAACTAGCACAAAGCAGGTTGGAAAAATGTCAACCAATTCAAAAACTTGCACAAAGCAGTTTGCAGGTCTGCAATTTGCACAGAGCTCAACAGTACGCACGACGAAAACGTCAATCAAGTTCGTAAACTTATGCAACTTGCGTAAAGCCCTAACAGCCTGCGTGTTATAAAATTGTCAATAGAGTTCAAAAATTTGTGCATGCAAAGCACTCTACAAACTTACACAATGCACGAACACAGTCTCTATGGCGGGAAAGCACCGATTGAAGCTCTCAAATTTGCACAAACCAAGATCATGCAGTTAACCTGCAAAAGGAAGAGTCTAAACAAATACACAAATTTTCAACAGCGCAACTTTCTGGTCGAACCCCTAGGAAACCTATTTGTACACTTCCAATACTTCCATGCCCAGCTGTATTTGCTGATTTATTTGCCCCATGAGAGAGACCACGTGCTCAAGTCTAGCCAATACGGAAAGTATTGTTTGACTATATTTACATTTTCAACTAACATACAATCATGGAAGCAAAGGGTATACTAACTTAGTTTTATACTGAGGTTTATTCCTTTTTTACCACGGACTACGTTCCTAATTCAATGGCCGTTTTCCGGAATCACTCGGATTTAAAGGAAAGATAATGTGGCGTAAATGCCCAACTTTTAAACAAGTTTTCTTCAAAAGCGCTGATGGCCTTTAAACTTTGATCAAGAAACTGACTGTAAAGTTGCCATTTCCTGAAAAGTTTTCAAGCAACAGCATTAAACTATTCATAACGTATTCATTTACTTTACAACCCACTGGTTTTAGAAATAACATTTAAATTTTCTCGTTTCCCTTTTAGAAAAATTATTCGCTTTGTCACATAATTTAAAAAAATGTCAAATTGCAATTAAGAAAATCACTGATTTTTGCAATTAAGAAAATCACTGATGAAATGATTCATCTTTTCTACTTTTATATGCCATCCCGCGGGTACCAACTTCTTAAGTTTTCGAAAGTCTATTTTGATGACCCAGGTTGAATTTTGTTCACGTTTTTGCGATTTTTTAAAGCTTCAAGTACAGTGTTTTTAAAATGTCTATATTTTTTTAACGTGAGAAATATTTTTTAATCGCTATACTATAATCTCGTTCATGGTTGCCAAGCCAAAAGTGAGAAACATGTTTTGCCCTTATTGAAGTTTTGTTGCAACATATATATTATTATTATATTTACTGAATATTACGGCTGGATACGTGATAGTTTTGCCAAAATGAATCTAAGTCTGAATCTTACTGCATTAAAACCACCCACCGGTTGGGTTTTCACAGCGCAAGAAAGCCGTGGACACTAGCCGTATAACAACTGATGATGGATAAAAAAAAGTTCACATTACTAGCTATAAGTAAAATGGTGCTGCATTTCTAGCTCGGTCAGGAAGGTTATACCATTCTGGAATCGAAAGTGTTAGAAATTATGATCTGTATTAGTTTTTGTTTGCATTCATGTTTGTAAAACGGTTCAAGAGGGTGTTCTTTGCTCAGAAATCTTGTAAAATTTGTGTCAGTACGACCAACGACAACTTAGTGCATGATGAACGTGAGTCGACTCATGGCCGGCGACGTTCTTTTAACTGGTTCTGCCAAATGGCATTTACAGCTAACTGAATAACAGTTCTCTCCATTTGATTTTTTCTTGGAATAAGACTGCTTTACTTTTCCTTAGCCTCATTGTCTTTTGAAATGTTCTTAAATTCGGCGTTTATTAAGCGAAAGACTAATGAAATACTATACTAAAAAAACAACATTATGTTTCTTTCGTAAAGCTCTTTATAATCACTGGACTATTCGATTAGACTTAAACATTCTTTACAAAATTATGGGAGTAAAAGCATGAATCAAACCACAGTAAGCAGTTACTATTTTGAACAATTCTTTGCTGTAGATTTGTTGTTTGGAAAATAAATTCAGTGTCTGTTGATTACACACGAATGTGTCGGCAATGTGAGGATATGTAACCAGGGCAACAACATCCCGCTGGTCAGCGGGTTACCTTGGAACCTCAAACAAATATCACAAAACAATAAATCCTTACTTCACCAGTGAAAATGAAAAGTTAGATCACACTGTCATTGAATGGCCAACTAAAATAGCCGTCGAAGTATGTACATACGTATAAGTATGGCTGCTTGCTGAACTATACAATTGTCGCGACTGGAATTATCATACTGCAGGTTTGTCGTTCGCTTGTTTTGAGTAACGTAATTCTGCCATCTTCCAACTTCGAATTTCCGTTCTTAGAGAGTTGTCCTGAGTGCTTCATCTTATTTTAATTCTGTATTTGAGTTTCACACTAATCGAAAACATAGAGTGAGGCAATAGCCAGCTTTCTCAAAATCAAAAAATAGATATAACATTCTGATAAAAATCAACTTTGCGTACAATGTCATATGCGGCAGGTGTCAGTGTTTGTATAGTCTGACAACATTTCAAGCTTGAAACATACGGAAGAACTGGAATAGAGAAGATTACTAAGCAACGCATAAAGAAGTTTACCTTTAAGAGCAAAAACGAGCTAAGAGCTGTTGATTCGATTTGAGTGCGAGATGAGGAAAATGACTAAACCAGCCGATTTTGTTGGTAAGCCGTACGTTTGGCATCATCGTATTAGTGAGTAGAAAAACAACCCGGGAAAATAACAAACTATGCGATTTCTGAAATCAAGAACCAGGGTCGTTCTCACAATTTTTCAGCAGATTCAACCTTAGCTGTTGTTCGATTATTCGGTTTTTAATGTAACAAGGCAGATGATTGATCTCTCTAAACCAAAGAAAAACCTGAAACAAAGTTTGTAGGTTTTGATTTAAGTGGCAGTGTATTTGTTTCAAAATACTACAATTAAAGTCCATAAAACAATTACATCCTTTTCGCAAAAGTCTCGGATTCGAAACAGAGCAGCCTAACTATAAATGTACGTTACAGTAACTGAGTTTTCTATATTTGATTTGTGTAAGAGTTTGAGCCCAAACTTGTCCTCGAAGTTTTGGCCAATCTTAGCCTCATTTCCTTTTACTAACGTCGTTTTAAATACAACGTAATTGTAAACTTGAACGTTACTAAACTTTTCGTCCAGCTATAACGTAACAGTTATACAACTTATTTCTTGAACCCTATTTCGCCTGGGCTTTTTGAGGGTTG